>LUCH01002212.1:14247-44631 GCA_013368495.1 Paragonimus heterotremus | reverse complement strand
TGATGATGATGATGATGATGATGATGATGATGATGATGATGATGATGATGATGATGGCATGTTCCCCTCAACGTTGCGACGAAACGAAGTGAAACCACGCGTTCCGATAGATTGTAGGATTGTGCCAGACACGCGCAAAAATTATAAAGTCAATGGTTCTATGTTCTGGACAAGTCTCTTCTATTTTCTCCACTTGCCTGAGGACAGTTTATTAATGGTCCATCAAAAAGCACTGAAATGAACTATTCTTCAGTAATGAACGAACACAATTGGCCGGCAACTATACTGACGATAGTAGAACATTTGTAAACGTTACGCATATGATTTGTTGTCGAAAATCTTCACTTAGGAGAAGAAAAATCAATGTACCAAGAATAGTAGTATGCAAGTTGACACTGTACACCGTTTTGAAATATACATCAGGATCTCATTTCGTATGTATCAGATCTGTTTAATGACCATTTTGGACCAACACAACTTCTTCAACCGTCCCTGAATTACAAGCACTGTTTAACGGGTAATACATTTCTCATTTGTCAGATTTATCAGAAACGGCCTAGACTTAACCACTACTGCTGTCTGTTTTAGAATAATTCCTTTTGGTCAGTTTGTCTGGAGTGGATGAATCTGGCAGTTGATTTATATTTCTAGTTTTTCCATAACCGCCAAAACTGAATACACCCATACCGGATGTCAAGGTTGATCCCTACTAAGTTCATTTCGGTAAGCATGGCTTTACACGCACGCGCACGTACGTTCGCATATTCATGAAAGCTAACGGTTTCACAGACAGACGGATGGACTAACCTGGTAGATACGAGCTACATTATTGTATACGTAGTCTCATTTCAACTGTCTATCAATTCACCACAAAACTACAAGGTGGTCTGGAAATTCCTTTCGTCCGTGATGCCAAACAACTCTTCCCCGGTGGTCCTAGGCAGTTTTCACCCATGGTTAGGCTATCGAACTGATGTTTTTTCGCCCTCATGGCGCCATACAGCACGGCATGGTGTTGAATCAAAATAGATCTTTAATGCTACCCGTACAGCACATAGATATTTTCGAAATATCCACGTTTTTGGCCTTGTAATTTGTGTGGGAAGTCAATGGATTCCGCAAAAACACCACACTGATTGCTACCTGTATGTAATTAAAACGAGTTGCGTTATGGAAACCATTTACCGCCCGTCTCTGCATCAATGTTTTCAACAAATAATTGTGTGTGTTTCCAAAACTCAGACCTATCCATTACAAAATGTAAACTAGAAAATCCTAACATGCAACCGTTGATTTTTTTCTAAAATCGCTACATCCGAGTTCATATGTTTATAAGTTTGTGTTATTTAGAGAACTGAATAAAATGAATCTGTCTACAGGCATCCAATTTAAATCGACTTTTTGTGGACTTGTTGAAAATCCCACAACCAACGTAAAGATCAGTACTTGTCGAAAGTTCGTTACTGTTTAGCACGTCAGTGATAGGTTAATGGTTAGCTAAAGTCTACCGTTAAAACTTCGTAGTTTCGGGATGAGTACAAAATTTTAAAATTTAGGTCACTTCAGAAGTGTGAATAAAACAGTTGGAGCAAGAAGGTTAACATTACCAAGGCTGTCTACATACAAGAACCGAGTCGTGCATGTGTAAATCTAACACTTAAATAGCAATACACAGTGCGTGCATCTACTACTCGTAGTGTTATAACTGAACCTTTTTTTAACTACACTGTAATCGCTTAAGTGCAACTCTCGCATAATAAACAAAACATTCGAGACATAAGTGAAAAGGCTAGAGCCAGTTTTCGATTAAGTTGCTCTATGGTATTTTCCAGTCGGTGACTGTTTGATTAATGCACAAACAAATCTGCATCAGTATACTGGGACAGTGATTGTGCGAGACACGAATGAGTCGTAAACAGTGTCGTGCGCAAAACTGACAAATACTTGGATTGTCTGAATCTCCGCCATCTCTGAACATACTCACGGACATTTTAAACTAATTCTGAGCTGAACCGTATGATGAGATTTCTAGCGTAACACCTCAAAAAATTGTTTAGTGCCAACATGCAAAATATGGAACAACACTAAACTTGACGAGTGAATTATGCAATGTTGATCGTAATCGATAGATATACATTTAGATTTGTCAGAAGTACAAGGTTTCGAAATTCTGGTCATTTTGAGCGATCTCTTGTCCACCTATCAAAACTCTACTTTGTGTACAAAAGAAATTGTTGATCACTCTTGTGGTATTATGATAGCATGCGAAAAACATGCCCTGCTTCTCTCCACAACCTCTTCTCTTTCCTATTATCATATGAACTCTTTTGTTAACTCTCATTTTGAAAACTGTTGGATCGTTAACTACAGTTTTCTAAACTTTATCAGTTGTACACACATTGAACTTCATTCCAAATGATATATTTAGTGCCTTTTAATTGCCCTTCGAACGCAGCAAAAAAACCTACCGTAAATAAGGAGATCGTAGAAATCAAAAGAGATATTCGTGCAATAAAAGTTTTACTTGAAACACTTGACCATGTTCCGATGTATACCAAAGAACAACTTGGTCAAAATTCACACTCTCAAGGGTTTGGTCATCAAGGGCATGACATAATGGAACTAGAATATTAGGATTTCGTTCCCTGCTTCATAAATGGCAAACATTATACTGACAGCTAACCAATCGGGTTCTCACAGTTCCTTATGAATATGGGCCTACGGGTGAAAACTGAAATCATCCCAGTAACACCCTACAGAGTTAATTCACTGTTGCTATTATCTATCAGTATATGCATGTATACAATGTGTGCTCTGAATGAAACCCATTGGTTTGTAAAGTAGCGTGAAGTAAGAACTTACAGCAGTTTTCCACATTCAGTTGGGTCCACAGGTGTGGCCGATAAGTGTAGCGTTTTGGTGACTTTGTGACCGATTGCCCATTCTTACTATGGGTGTTAATTGGTCGTCGTGGGTAAAACAGAGCATGAGGTTCCCCGTTTTTCACATCAGTGTCAGTCACAGTCAGTTGTCTCGGATCGATTGGAATTTTTCGCATTGGAAACCCGTGGATGAAGTTTCCGTTGTGCTGTTCGTACTGAGATTGATAATACGTGTGGTTGTTAAGAGATGTTGCTGGTCTGAAGTCTAGTGCTTCTGAAGTATGCCGATACTCGTCAGAAATTGCACGAGATGTTGATAGGTCTGGCAGCCCCACTCCACTAACCAGTAGATTTGTCCTGAAAATGTGAGTGACCCAAAATAACAAGTATATAGACCGCATCATAGAGGTGAACGCGAGATTATTCGATTGAGTTGGCCTGTCAGTCCCGTTGAAGATGTTACGATTGGAAACAGATTGACGTCCTTTTGTGCTGTTTGATCTTTCCATACAGCTGAAGGCGTCATAAATGCCTGTGTATGAAAGCGTTGTGTTACTGTGGTATGCTCCGAAAAAGTGCATCTTCCAGTGGGTTGAATTTTCTTTGAAAGTATGTCTTATGGGTCCGGATGAAAGAAGACGTGAGGCGATGACAATGAAGTAGACAGATGAGTTGCTATGGGGATTATGCCTGAAATTTGACAACAGCCGAGTTTGGACTGCCTTGCACTTGACTGAATCAATATCAGGAAAACAAGTTCTGATGGTCTGTTACTGTCTCAGACAGCTGTTCGTTTACTGCAACCGCGAAGGATTACCGTTTCCATCGCCTTAGTTACGATTGCACAAGTATATTCTTGTCCAGTTGTTTGTTATGTGATGAATATGACAACTAGGCTGATCACCTTATACTCCAGTAACTACTCGCATTTATATACTCCGCATTTTGCCCCTGTAGGTTACTCACAGTATTTTGATGTTGGTATTCCACACACTACCATCCATTGTTGTGTATGTGCCTGCATGCTATCTTTGTGCTTGTAATCACTCATAATCATCCAAAGACAGGTTGTGTTGCTGTTTGGCTTACGTGGGGTGGGGTATAAATGCGATCGGGCTACTACCAGCCCTGTGGTTGGATAACCTTGTCGTTTTCCCTTAAAGTGACCCACCAACCCGCTTACAGTGCTCGTCTTGTGTGATGCGGTTCGGTGCTGTGGTGCTGTCGCTCTCTCGCTCTCTTTGGAACTGGTCGGACGTCCACGCGTGTGGTCCACCAGCGTTTCACACCCAATCAACACAACAACGCCAAACACACAAACGCACACACGGACACACGACTACACAAATAATCGCATAGTTCCATCACATCTTTGAGTTTATCCGCAAGCAAGACTGTTGAAAACCATTCTCCCTTTACGTATATTATACGTTTTCTAATACTGTCGGAATAAAAAACCAACTGGATGACGAGTGGTAAATCCGTGTACTTACAGGCCACCCTAAGTTCCCGGGGAGACGTTCAAGAAGTCCAACACAGTGATGAAAATATGTGGTCTGACATACCTTCGACCATGATGTAACGTTTCATAAATGTCAGACTATTCGTACATGCGTTGGCGCGGTTGTAATCAGCCTACTAGTTTCTATTACCATACACAGGTTTGGAATCCATCGTCATTCCGACTGCTTAGCTGTGGGAGTTGACAACCTGACACTATCCAACCAACATGTAGCGGTGGATCACGTGATAACCACCGCTAATGTGATGTGCAAAGTAAAAGGAAAACTTTCATTGACCTGGACTGTTCACAGAAAAGAACACATCTGTTTTATGTTAAAGTATGCTTTCAATTGAACGAATAGAACGAAACTGCGACGTATGAGAATTAGTGTGTTGATTTAGGTTTGTATCGTCTTACGAGTAATTGTGGCCCGTGGCCCTCTGCAACAACTTGCAACAATTAATTTAATTATATCCTAACGTTACCATGTCACATGGTAAATCAAGCCGATAGATATACGGACCCGAGAAGATGTTGACAGTTAAGTTCCTTTGATCAGCTGACTGTACTGGATGGTATTCACGTCTACTTGTCATCGTCACTTTCATCTACGAAGGAAGGCAGCTGCTAAAATAAGCATGTCAACTTAGCTCCCTTACACGAATCTTGTGACTCCGTGTGTTAGAACAGTCTCTTACCGGACAGAAATCTCGATCAGCAATGTACGTTAATTCCACATTCAGGAAAATGTTTGTGTCAACCTAAGTTTCTCCTGAATGTGCTGAGGAACGCAAGTGAGCCACACTGTTTTCACGAAGCTATGATTCTCATATATGTAATATGTTATTTGGTCTCTGCCTCTTGAGGACTCGTCAAACGGGAAATTGAAACCGGCACCTTTTGATTGACTGACCAAAACAGCATGTGACCGTAAGTTTAAAAAAAAATAAGGTAATGGCGAGTAGTCTCAACTTGTTTTAGGTATAATTCATCATCTGAATTCAAAACTCACTACCAGGAAACACGTGAGTGATTGTTCTTCTATCCGTCTTCATGAACCCAACTACTCAGGCAATCCTGTTTAAACATGTTACATCTCCTGATGTCCGCTTAATTGCCAAATCGTCACAAATCACGTTTCGAGCAAACGGATGAGTGCAACTGGAAAGCTGTGATGTTGACTGGATAAGTTTGTCTGACATCGAATAATGAAAGGGAGTAGAATAGGTGACCGCAATAAACCACACGGTCATCCCACATTCTTACGGTGCCTTCAGGTTGGCCGAAGGTCAGTCGGCTACGTGGAGAGTGGGTTTTGAGAAGGCCACAGGAACTATCATTTAGTCATTGCGATTGTTTAACCACAACTTTAGGGCTCGACACGTGAGCTGATTGTCATGTGACTGGGTCATGATGTGAGTGGCACTCCATTCTGTTCACGTCATGCCACGCAGAGGTAAATGGACCAAGTTGGGAAAAAATAGGTTTCTAACTTCGACATGATGCAGATAAGATATTCCTGAGACCATTGAGTCATAGGGATGCCTTCCCGTGTCGTTCAAGAAACTCAGAAGGCCATACGCACGTGGACCGAAATGAATGATTGGCAGCCTTAACTACTTAGAACCAATGACTGACTATACTATCAGTTTTTAATGCAATACGAAGTACTGCAGAGTTCAACTACACAGTTATATTCAGCCTCCACAAATGCTGTAGAATGGCGGCTATGTAACACTATATGCTTAAACAATAAGTATCTGAATGAAGACACTTGAATGATTCAGTTGCAAAAAGGCGTAAAATCATTTCTGTCAAACCTACCAACTGTATTTTGCTTGCGTAATAGGCGAGAGCAAATTTTAATCTGGACAGGCTTGACGAGTGTAGATAGTTTCAGCGTGATCTTCGAAAGCATGAAGTGCACTTCCTCCGATACTCTAATGATACAGTTCTGATGATCGTATGGATGCATTTTCGGTATTTATTGTGAATACACTGATCACGCTGGATGTCATCTAGGTCACTGAGACTAATGTTCAAGCTCAGAACACCTTCTGGCTTCCTGGTTTCTGCAACTTGACATAAAGTTGTGACTTCCCTACAGGACAACTCCCTCACTTGGTAAGTCGTATATCCCGATGATGTGACTACATCTTTGAAGGCTTGTTGTTATGGCCTAATTGGCTTCCAGTTCTGAGTTCAATCCCACAGAAGCTAGATGAGGTTTGTTGGTTGTCAAAACAGATAATCATGCCAAGAAGTACAGTCTGACGGCAGAATTGATGGCCAGTTTACAAAGAGCCCAGAAGAATTGCAGTTCTAATATACTACACTTTCTCTTCAGAAAAGTGCGCAACCTATGTGTCGAAATGCGAGATCTAAATAACTTAACCTTTGCAGAACTGTGGCACGGAAGTTTACTGCACATTGCTGTCACTTCTACTTTCCAGACTGTGCAAAATTCACTTTCAATGAGGGTTATTCAAACACTGTAAATGCATTGCAAAGAACGGTTACTGTCAAACTGAAAACGATTAATCCCCTTCGTGAGTTTGAATGAAATAGTTAGAGCATGGAGTGTGGTAGACTTCGCCTTGTTTCGCCAACAGTATATTGAGGCAAGATTGTAGAAAAAACGTGCTCAGATTATTCAGACATTATTTTGGACGTATGATGCAGATCGAAATAATACGATTTCTTCAAGCTAATAACGATTTTTGCAATCCGCTAGTTTCAAATGATGAGCACACTACTAGTGTTTCAGCTGAAATGCTGAGTTCCTGTAACTGTAGTATGCACAGCTGAACAAACTGACGTGAACTTCTTTCATCTTGCTTCACAGGCGGAAGTATTTATCCATGATACCAAGCCGTCCAGTCAATAATCAGTGACTTTAATGGACCCGTCTGCAGCATTGTCCATTGTAGCGGTGGACTGCTGGTCAGGAGCCGTGGCATTTAACACGAAATGTCAGTCTGCAGACTCAATCTGGCTAATTTTCTTGAAAAATGCAATCATGCACGAGACCAATCACAGCGAAATATTGGGCTTACGAAGAGAAGTGAAGGAAAGTTACCTGCTAAAGAGTACTTGTGGGTTTCATTTCAAACAATTCAAACATACTTTACATCTTATGACAAGTTCGATACGATTTTAACTGACGTCTCACAGACAAAGGCACACTGGTTATTCATTTTTGTATATCTGTAAGCTTCGCACCAGTCTCCATACTGATGTGACAGGCTGGTTCACCAGTGACATCTCACTAGGCACGAATACTTGACCACACTCAAGCTTCTTTGATAAGTGCTCATAAGTACTATGCTGGTTACTTGACAGTATTTTGACGAAAAACCGTATCTACTCCGTTAATTGCAATCAATGAATCCATCAAAGTGAGTGTGAGTGAAATCACTAACCTCAGTAAACTTGTTAGATAGTGAATTGGTAACTCATGATTAGCTAGATAATTTGGTGAATACAAGTTTAGCAACACTGATATATGATCACGGTTTTTCCAGTCACATACTCTCTTGTCTGATCTATTAGGAACTAATGCTCATCTTATTAACAAACGAGTAGGAAATGAGGTCTGTATCGATTCAAGTTTCAACAATATTGATGAAATCCAAAAGAAGTGAAATTCTATTTCGAAGCCCCTCTGGAAATTTCATTAAGTGCTAGGGATTAAACCAAAATTACTTGGTATTTTGACTGGCTGGCTATTTGGACACGCTGGGACGTAAACAAAAGGTCCTAGTTTGTTTACACTTGGTTGATCATAGTTGTTTGTGACTTCAACATCAGATGTATCTTCAATTTTGTTTCAAACAGTTGTTAGCTCACCGTTTAGTTTCTAAGTCGTGAGAGAAACACCTTATTTCTAAAGTGACTTTAAAGTTATGGTGGTGATCGACACAAATACTCTACTTCCCATACCTACGTGACCATTTATTCCTTGAGTATAGTGATCTAAATTATGTACATTGATCTGTCTTTTATCAAGCAGGAGTAAATTACCACAAAAACCTACTGGCAATTGAGTTGATATAACAGGAATATAACTTATTGTAAAACATTAAAACTGCACCTCAAAATTCTGTCTCACAGTATTGAGGTCTCTCTAGAGTCAGCGCCTTCAGTCATTTACAGCAGCAACTGGGTTTTTATTCAAACGAATGTGGTTAGTGTGGTGATCCGCCTGATGAATGAGTTGAACGCACTTTTAGACTAGTTACAAAATTCGATTTACAGTAGTAATTATTTCTCCATTATGAACTCTAGGATGAGCCCAACTAACGGATTCTGAGAGGGGATAATTTTCACACTGAACCATACTTCACACGGAAGTTTTCTAAACGCACAGTACACTGAGTCACAAAGAATCTCCCGTTACTGACCTACCGGATGCTGACACAAATAAAACCGCCGAAGAACTGTCTGAAGGATCAACGCTTATGATAGAGAGATGGTCACATACTATGTTAACGTGGGATTAGTATTCTGGTAACAATTTCAGAAGGCCCTGTCGTGACTTCAACCCAAGGTCTTTATTTTACGTCAATAATTAACTGAGCACATAATGTTCACGCAGGACTACTGTGGTATACGTACGGTTCACCGGAAAAGATCGGAGCTGTTTAGCCACAGGTTTATCGAGCGGTCTGGCCATTATGAAACCTGAATTTAAATTTGACTGAGAACACATGGTGTTTGTACCTCTCACTATGACAAAAACATCCGAACTTATTTGTAGGGTACAGATAGTTAACTTAGACAATCAAACGTGGAACGCGCTAAGTTACTTATAATTTTAAAGGTTACTTACCAGCATAAACAAGAATTGTACTGGATTTCTGGAAAAAAAAATACAAGTTTTCAAGTGTACGTAGTTAGACCACATCCTCCTTGACTTTGTAACTATGAACTAGCCTCAGTTGATCCATCTTTACTACCTAACGTTAAGTTACAGTATTCTCCTACAAGTCGCTGTTCTGTGCAAGAGAAATCGCCATTTACTTCCCATTCCAAACAGTTTGACTAGTTTACACATAACTGCGGATAACATAGCTAAAATGATCTTGAAACGGATAAGCAAGTTCTTTTGAATAGCAGTAACCTGGCTGTACATTCATGCTACCAGAATGTTTTGACAATTTTATAATTATTTGCGAGTGGTAAAGAACTTTTTTTCATAACTTGAACACCACTCACAGCAGACCTCATGGACTTTCATCCCGCCCCTTTTAAAAAGATTTATTATGCCCCAGTTTCGCCATTGTTAGAGCTCCTCAGTAGCACATATACTCGTCATGACCAGGATTGAAATTTCGGTCAAACTTTCGCGCTGACCACCGCGCTATCGTATTACTCGCAAGCCCATTATCAGCAGCACTGTTTTACTGGTCGAGTTTGAGTGTTTAATGTTCACGGAACATTTGCATTATTCGAAACAGACTAAGTGGACAGGGGAGTAGAAAGTACACTTTTCAATTGCACGAAAGTAGTGACAGACATAAACACTGAGAATCAAATTAAGAACCTGATGGTGATCACAAACAGTTAGTTTATGAGTCCAGCTGCAGATGAGTAGACAGGACTTTGGTTGATTACAAGTTGAACACCACTCATATTTGATCGCAATCTTTGCCTCTGGACAGACTTTCCAGCCAGTATCCTTCAAGTAGAAACACTAACCTCGAGTCCCTCTTATGCCAGAATCCGTCAGACGTGCAGGTTTTGCCACAGCGGTGATTAGAACTCCGGCCAAGCTTTTATGAGGCATCCATGTTGACCACTGCGTCATTGATCTCAAAATAGACATTAATAATTGTTACTGCAAATGAGCGATTTGAAAATTATTCTAAGTGGAATCGTTAAAATCATATTTGAATGGAATTTTATTCGTAACCTCAAAAATCACCTGGTGGATATCAATAACGTCGTCATTATCCTTACCATCTTTAGCATCATCCTCTTCATCGAAATCAATGATTCAATGGTTGGTACTGATATCTGAGTGTCTTACAAACATAAAACAGAAACAATTCTTCCGGTTGCTTCTGGTCGGAGTCACTAAAACTTATCATTGGCTAACTGCGAGTGAAGCGGATAATGTGGTTACAGACAACCAGTTCAGGGGCCAGAATTCTGTACCCCTACAGTGGATGCTCGTGAAATCAACTAGTGCACCACCGGACCACGAACCAGGGCTCACACCTCACCGATTTCGTTTTCAATCACACTGGTAGTTCTGTTATCCCAAGTGCTGTGATGTAGGTCTTTCTGGATGTATCTCCACATGACAACCTATTAGATACAAACTGAACATTTCCTTTTATAACTTCTCCTTTCAATTCCTATTCGATCACCGTTCATTGTTTCAGTTAGCTGCGAACTGCCAGTGATTCGTTTTAGTGCATAAACTACTCTTGGCTGAAACATATATTTTGATCTCTATCAACTTTTCATTTAGGTAACCTGCTTGATTTGCCCAAACTTTCAACAGACGGTTTTGTTCCACTTCAGTTAAGATGTTTTCAACTGCAGTGGTGGACTGAGTATATTACAGAATCTACACCTCATTCGGAGAAACGAAAACGAAAAAATGAGACCGAGTTTCCGTAACTTCTAACCCTAACATCAGTCAACGAACCCAAAACCAGTCATGCCTGGCAAACAAGTCGAACTTGTTTGGGAATGACGTCGTACCATTGAAAGTGCAACTAAACTATGCAATATTAGGTAGCCATTGTCACCAAATACAACTTCAAAGTCGGAATAATGCGAACCTCTAACTATTGGGGCAGGCGAATATTAATCAGGTAACCTGGGGCCAAAAAAGCACGATACCTTTTATTTTAGTGTTTCGTTTTTTATAGAACAAACAACTATTCCTGCAATGTTAGGATCGTGCCTGTGTCGCCGTGTGCAGTCGAGGTAATAGGGTGTTTAATTATGAAATTCACAAAAACAGCTTCATGCAAACTCTGATGGAGTAAACCGGGTTGCAGATGAATGAAACGCTGCAATAAATGACAGCAACAAGTATGAGACTATTTTAACGAAATGTGTTAATAACCAATAAGTTCTTGCACACGTTGGTGCACACAGTGAAAAATGTGGAGTCAATACTAATTTAATAAGTGCCATTCAACCCCCGAGATGTCAACCAAGGTAGACGTCACTTCAATAGAATCATTCGTGCAGTGCGTTTTAAAAGTTTGCTAGTCCACATCAAAAACTCACCATGCTGAAGGAAACTTATATGACTAGCTGAGGTGCTCAATAATGAACTTGGCAATACCCCGGTATAAAAGTGTTTGAATTAATCTAATGACGAGCTGCTACATAAATGTTACTATGGCTAAGGTGTAAGGGACACATTGGTCCAAGGGCTACTGATAAGTGTACAACAACTGCGACCAAAACTAACCGTGGTTCATATACAGTTGTTCACTGTTTCCAACCACCCTGAGAGTAAGTCATGAGAGCTGTCGGTAAGGGAAGTGAATGATAGGATTCTCCTTGTTGAGTACTTCAAAAGTTTGGTCTTACCACCGTTTCTACTAGACATTTACAGCGATTATGTGGGAATGCTAACCCGAAATACAGTGAATTTCCAAAACTGTTCCATGTCCCACTCACTACCTAAAACTGAACAACACAAGTGTTGGTGTTACAACAGGCCACAAATGGCTATATTCGGATGTCCGAAAATCTGATAACACTTCGCACTGAGTGATAGTAAGTCCATAGACCAAAAAAAACCATGGGTGGATTGATATTCACAATGTTTTCTCGGGGAAAGTAAACCGTACAAATGAGCCAACCTACTTCATGTTATAAACCAATAGAGACATACAGCCGTTAAATCTGGGCCCTCTGGCCTACCCCAGTGGCAGGTGTGAACAAGCTACATAGACCTGTCAATCTGATATCCAGTCAAGCTGGACTTTTTCGACTGCGGGTTTTTACTCAAAGCATGACTAACCAGGCCCTAATGGCCTGATCTGCCATTCGCTATCAGTTTCATGGTGGTATCAAGTTGTATATAGACCGAACGCAGTCTGACCGAATCTTCGCGAGTTGCATGGTGTTCCACAGTCGTTGTTCATTCAAATTAACCATGACGTTTTGTACGATGGTTCAACAGTCACTTCAACTCCACTAACAAATAAACGGATTAGAGTTGTCGTCTTCAATGTTGCTGCCGTCACAAGTGCCGAACGAGCAGAGCTCGACTGGCTTTCCAAACCAAATGTGTACAGAAACCTGAATAGCCAGAGGTAGACTTACGAGGAAGGTACCTCGGTCAAATGCTTTGTATCAGTGCCGTATCTCTTCTGAACGAAATGGAGTTGTGAGCGATATGCAGTACGATAAGGTCGTCCACTGTCGGTACAGCGGAAACCTTGTGTATGGTAGACGGTTAAGACGAGGAAGTTAATATACCGGATATGATTGTGCACCCTCATGACTGACATTATGCAAAAGGCGGCGGTGTAGCCTTTTATAATGATGGCCGATTCAAGACATTTGCGGTGCACGACAAGATTCTTCCCGGCTCGTTTAAAACCACACAGCACACTGTGCGTTTTAACTAATCATCCCCCTGCTTAATCTGTGTGAACTACCGACCCCTGGTCAGCGATTGTTCACCTATTGGATCCATACATAGATTGACCTCTACATGATTCTTACAGATCCTGCTCACGGGTGATTCCAATTACCCTTAGGTCGACTCTGACAACGGCCAGGTTCATGTCAAGCTGATGTCATCTGTTTTGAGTTCTACAATGCAATTACGAATTCTCCCGTAACCGAGAACATCATAGGACTAGCACACTGAAGGGTCTCGCAGAAACCTGCAAGGCTAGATTATACTCTGCCCAGCGAAGGACATGGTTAGTGACCTGCAAACTGATGCCCCTTTGGTTGTAGATATACTATCCCTGAATCAAAACGTTACAAAATGGACTGGATATCCTTGTCTAAAAAGAAGTTGGCAATATGTGTTGGTCTGACGATTCATCGTGTTCATCACTCGATGATCACCAGAAGCTTATTGTGGACGCCATTACTAAGGTCCACAACAAGAATGTTCTGGTCAAGCATCCCAGAAAATCCATAGGTAAAACTTCACTTCGATGCTGCACAAGATGTTTATTGGTGGTAAAGAGGACAACTTATAACTTGTATCAGTTGGACAGAACTGAAAACCATATGATGAGTATTGTATGGTCCACTTATGGGACACAACAGCTGTGAGGGCCGACAAATATCAGCACCAGTTAGAGAGGAACAATAAGTTCGGTGTCGTTCCACAGCTGTCATTCAATACTTTACATTCATCGCCAAAAGCCACCCAGAAATCTCTCACTTGCGTCCGACAAATGAGATAGTCGTTTTGAAAAGAGACGTTTCTAACGTTCTTGCCAGCCTCACAGAATCAGTGAATTCATTTAGTACCTGCACTACAGTGGTCATGAAAACAATTACTTTACTTCCACAAAGATTTCAAGAACTACTAACGTTTCTGAAAATATCTCCCCAGGACATGATCTTACTTCTAACCAACTAATGAATGAATGTAGTACGGAGACGTGAAGGCTAAGTTGTGGACTGTTTGACCAATCAATCTTGAGGGTTAAGCTTCTCAAATCCTGGAATTTTTACAGATAGTTACCCTGTTTAGCGTCGGCGGTCGAAATAAGCCGATTAATTACAAGCTGTCTGTATTATTATCGGCTGACTCATACTTCATGCACAGCCTCACTGATGACCAGTTATGTTAGCGTTTTATTCGATCTGCCTTATTGTCTGAAAGTTATTCTGTTGTATTACCAGTTCACTTGCTGTTCGGTAAAAGTGGCCAAATGCGGCTGATGAGAACAAACCAACCGCTGTGATATTTCTAGACTTCTCTGAAGCCATCGATCGACACTGTACACACAGCTTCGAAATTATCGTATAGAAAATCCTCTACCCCTGCGGCTCACTGAGTGCCTCCAACATCACCGCTTTAATAAAATTGTGAACGGTGCTCCTTTAAACTGGTATTGTCTGACCAACGGTGTGTCACAATATTCCATAGTAAGATCTCCCCTTTTTATTTTGTTTGTGCCGGGACTTTCGCAGTTTATCATCAAAGTTTGGAGTAGGATGGGCCACGTAACTGAAAATGAAAGGCTGCAGAACGGTTCAAATACATTACACCAACCAGTTACCGGCAACCGGTATCTGTTAAGCATGGTAATGCACCACTGTCATCCAGGTTGCAAAGGTTACTTTCTGAGGGGCGAAAGATTGGACACTAATATACGCGAGCACAACTCTGGCAAGATTGTCTCTGACTACCTCAGCGTGTCTCCCAGTCAAGAAAACCAACTTGATATCTGGATTATTCATCGAGCTGCTTGGACAGTTTCATTCATATGGTTCCGTTGTTATGTTCAATTTACTAGTGTGTGATCACCTTAAGCTAAACATCCAAGCTGATCGTTCATATCTCATGAAAAACATCATCCTTACTGAGAGGGTATAACGTTACAAACGTATATACGTTACAAAGTGAGTTGCGATGCTACATGCTCTACCCTGTCTGGATAAGTTACTCAAACTCGTCCTAGTATATATGATCCTCAATCAACTCCTCCACCGTATGAAAATAACCGTCTTACGGAACATGTGCTAAAGGTACAACGTCAAATAAACCGTCTGACATAAAGACGGTACTCGTTTAGCGTCCGCGTATGTCCAGCCTATCACGAGTGTCATCGGTTGCTAAATTCTAGTGTAAATATGACACTCCTATTAAGGTCACTAAGTACAGTATCCAAGTAACTTTGAGATTACAGTCATTGCGAAACTATTGATGCTAAATAGCTGTTGTCTCTTTCAGTGTGATTGTTTCATGCTTGGTAAACAGTGATTGGGCCTTTAGTCCATTCAAT
The DNA here is from genome assembly GCA_013368495.1 of Paragonimus heterotremus. Classification (NCBI taxonomy): domain Eukaryota; kingdom Metazoa; phylum Platyhelminthes; class Trematoda; order Plagiorchiida; family Troglotrematidae; genus Paragonimus; species Paragonimus heterotremus. The sequence goes on along the minus strand of LUCH01002212.1, from coordinate 29,287 downwards.
ATCCTCTGTTTTTCTATTCAGTCATGTTATTGTTGTTCCTGTGAATATTAAACTTTATTCCGATTTTCCTGTTCTTTGTAAATCGTTCAGCATAGATTCAGCTGTACACAAATATACTTCGCTTTTTCTAATTTGTAAATTTCTTGTGACTCCTATGTAGGAGACACCGTAAAATGCTATGCCTAATTTTCAGCTTTAAACCGATTTTTCATGGGAACTTAAGTATGATAACAAAATTTCACTGATTACTTTATGCAATTTTTCTCAAAGAGCATGTCCTTTTAGTTTGCGTTGCGTATGTGTCTGAATTGAATTAAGGTGCTCATAATGGTTGAAGCTAGTTACAGTAACTTTAGAAAGACAAGGACTACGGTAACAATGAAATCGGCAAGGCGTGAGCAGCTTAAATGAAGTTCGTTATAACAAAATTGAAGTTGCCGGACAAGGTTGCAGTATTTCAGTTAAACTGTACTTAACGTAAAGTGTTTTACCACAACTATCAAGTAACAAGCCGTGTCCTGTCGGCAGTTTTTTAAGCCATCTGCTTCCCAAACCACTCTCATCCTCGTCCCATGTGTTTTCTCGGCTAATGGTTAAAGCATACATGACCGGGTCCGAAAAGACAGACACAAGAACGCTGTAGTTATACATGAAGGCCACGCAAGTGTACAAAAAACGAGCTGAAAACTGTATAGACCGAACTCTGACTCTTAGAGCTGAGCACCCGAAATTACAACTACGTGGGGGTGTACTGCGCTGATAAATCGATCTACCGCTTGACTAACGTTGCAAAAATAATTGAATTTCAGACTTTTTTTTGGTGAAAACGACTTGGTACCATGATTCAGTGTCCTTAATGTTTATCGCTTATAGTCCAAAGACTTTAATTTCCGAACTGATAAAGCCCAGAACTGATCGACGATCTTCTGTGTAAGTGTAAATACTATAACCGAATCGTCCATTTGTGCTGACTAAATCCGGTCATGCGAATGGTGCAAACGGTGGATATTATCGTGTGATATTGAGTTTGAATTCAAACCAGAGGAAATGAATAGTGACTCATGAGAGCTGTAGAGGTCGTAATAGCACACGGTGGGATTGTCCGGATTTGCGATCTGGGCCCAGTGTTCCCTTCGTCACTACATTACGTTCACTCTGTTCTTAAACTTTTGCGGATTTTATTTGGAGTGGATGGTTTCTGATCTTATATGTGTACAAGTTGTGTACAACAGGAACTCTCCGATTATCCGCGAGCCTCTGTTGCACCAAAACTAACTTCAGTCGTTCTAGTACTCTTCAGAAGTTGTTTGAAAAATAAATGATTCGATTGTATTCAAAAGCTTTAATCAAATGTATATGATTTTCAGATTATTTAAGAAATAATTTTGAATTGGTGAACTAGTAACTTTGATTAAATTGAAAAGCAAAACCGGTAAACCAGGATATTTTGTTATCATTTAACACTAAAATACAAAAATATCGTGATAAGTCCCAGTGAGGAAAGTGCCGTATGTACAATCTGCTTTCATTAATCACAGTAATAAAGTGCAGTGGGTATAGTTATTCTCTGAAAACAAATGTTACTTGTAAATCGGGGATGTACTTACACGGAATGTTATGTTCTGCTTCGGCTTTACTAAAATTAACAACGTTTGCTCCAGGGTAATCGTACATATTATCTCCGCAATCCATATCACCTTTGCATTTCCCTCTAAGTTGATGCGAGTTATTATACTCAGCCTTCGGTTTTCGAAGTTACTGGCAGCATGTGAGCACAAGTATGGCAGTTATGCCTTCGATAACTGATGCGACGCACTCCAGTCGCAAGTGTCACCATGTGCAGCTCACCACCGCATGTTTGACGATTGTGTAAACATTCACAGAGTTAAAGGAATACACTAATGACGATGTGAAATGAAGTAGTGGGTTGTTCTTTTCCACTTTTCTTCTGATGCGCCTACCTATGCTCGCTTTCTTGTCACGGTGACTGTTGCTCGATCAATAACTGTGCCAGGAAGCTGAGAAACACTTCACCTGCTATCTGCTTGTTGTCCAGAGCCAAATAAAGAATCCACACTGTGCACGCACACCTAACGGCCTAAACGCAATCGAAGATCATGCCTGTGTTACAGTGTGGTCGTGCTGTATTCTGTTCATTACGACCAAGAAGCCACTAGTGATTTTCATCGCAGTCTAGTGTTCTTGATAGGTTGGATACTAGGAATCAACTCTCATAATATCTGACCAATCAAGGTGTCGGGGAAGTCGCCAGTTCACTGTAAATATGGTTTGACGTGAAGGTTAACAAATTACACTTGTCAGCGACCTTCACTGTTGCCATGGTCGTGTACTTCTCCGGTTTCATCGGGCGTCCTCAGCCATCGTGACGGTTGTTGTCGTCGTCATTACTACACGCCTACTCGGTGATGTCTGCAATTTCGTCTGGCCCATTCTCTTGACCTTGCTTTGTTGCTAGTCTCAAACCCTATAAATACGAACGGGTTATGACCATGCTGTAATCGGTTGAGCGACATGAGGAAGCTGTGTCTGGGGCCCAGTCCTTTCCGTGTGTTTTTGCGATAGCCTCGGGTGAATGGGTTAGTCGGGAAGAGATTAACTGATAGCGTATATTTCGTATTCTGTCCTTTATTAACGTTATCCATCGTGCTGTTATCTGCCATTTCAGTAGCCGCTATTCGGTTACCTGCTTACATGCTCATAGGCCATAGATTCAGTTACAACCAAAGGAATCTGCGCAGTTTGTGTAGAACACATCTGGTGATTGTTGTGGTTGTTGAATTTAAGAGGTTGTGGTAAACATTTTTGCTGAGTTTCAGAGTAACAAAGTTAATGAACCACAGTAGACGTATTCACAAAGTGTTTCGTTTACATACACTGCGTTTTTTATAAACCGTAAAACGGAAATGAGAGAAACTCGAAAGTAATAGAAATCCCGGGTTAAAGGCATAAGTGTCAGTGACTTTTATTGCTAGCTGTTAAATGAAGTTCCTTCAACCGTTCTCACAACCGTTCCCGCTTTAATATTCGTTAATATCGGACTCATGAATTTATAACTAGTTGTAAATATCACTTGCTTGCTGCCTTAATTCTACCAAATACTTGCTGTATGGTATTAACTACTTAGGCCATAGATAATGATATTCTTAGTTGTCATGGCAGAAAAATTTGTTCACAACTCTCGGTCTGAGGAGTTAAGTGACAATTGCTTTGGGTTGCACGGCAAACAACCTGGTAGGTCGCCGACTATTTACGCGCATCGCCCAGACAAACACACGGGAATAAATATTAAAGTCCACACTAACACACGTACACACAAACACAGGAGACTATCTACTCTGTGGTAGGTCGATTTAGTTCAAGCGATGGCCTGGGTGAGATGGATATCTAGCCTTACGAATATACGAACGGTCCGTCGGCATCAACACATTAGGTAGCCTGCCGATGATTCCTGTTTTTCTTCTCTCTTGATTTTGCTGCTACTGCTATGTCCTTCTATCTCAGACCATCTCGACCTCCTCATGCGTCAAAAGAGAAAAACTGTCAGTTTGCTGAATAAAGGCGAGTGGGGAAGGGAACTAGGACGAGTAGGGACAAACTATAAGAGGAACTGACTGGGAGACCTACCGCAGTCTCTCGACCGAGTGCTGCTACCGTCTGAGAACCTGTAAATCCTACAAAAGCAGCTAAATAACAGGATGTTGCCACCCGGAAGGGTACAAATGAAACTATAAAATGAGGCTTTAAATGTGGACTAGCTGGCGCCACATAGATGGAACAAACAAAACGGAATTTTCACGTTATTGGTTATCTTGTCACAGGCCATACAAACGAACGTGTTGGACAATGACAATTGTGAAAACACAATGTAGTAATTGGCATGAGCCAAATAAAAACCGTTTATAACAGTGACCTTTAGGAATACCTACAGGTGAACCATGAGAATTCAATCAAACAAAAATGAACCTAGCTATCCGCTACAAATACGTTTAATCACTAAGTATAACATTTTACAAGTTAGTTAGTCCAGTTAACTTAAAGTGATCAGCATACGAACATCAAGTAAGTGTGATCGTACACTCCACCTTATCCACTAGCTGTCCCGAAGAACAATTTGTCTACAAAACACATCACACAAACACGGTTGAAGGCTAGTTACGTTTTGATGAAAGTTCCGTCATTCGCCAGCCACGACAACGGCTGAGTATTAGGTCATCCCGCTAAATAAGGTCACCCAATGTTTTACAGATATTTCCTCAACCATAAGTCATAGACTATCTGTATTTAGTATTAAGCTAATTGACGTCACTTCCCTAAAAATCTGTTGAAAGCTGTTCATTCTTATGTAATCTGACTTCAACTTGACTGTAAGACTACCCTTCATGCTGACTACCAAACCACGACACACACTAAAGTTGGGCCACGTCAACGTTACCACAAAAGCAGTCGCATCCTTCTAGCAGGCGTCATTCGGGTAGGTGGATTCAACGACGTGTTCGGTTTGTTCCGGTAAATGTGGTCTGATAGTCCGATGGCTCACTGGGTCCGCCTGACTGAACGTTGACAAAAATCGCAATGATCGAGCAACTACGTTTTTATGTCTCTCATTTCTGTATGAAATCGATGAGGAAATTGACCCTTTTAACCGTTTTATCTGCACAAAGTTGTTGGCCGTAACATGAATATAATCTAGATTTGGACTTCTCATAGGTACAGTGTCGTTTTGACCCGTTTCAGCATACGTTTTTTCGTGATATTTTCATGCCTCCAATCGCACTACACAAAGTACATTTAGGAGGTCACGCTCGAACGGTATGTGCTTGGAACTCGCGTGAAATGCACATACACACTGAATGCCACCTCAGCCACTGACTTCGATCATTCAGCCGTTTTGCAATTCGTCTGGAGCGTGGCAGTGACAAACCGCTATTCAGATGAGTTGGCGATCCGGACGGTGTATATGGAGATCATATGATCACCCTGAGATGGTCGAGAAGATGTACAGACGAATGAAAACGTTACTGTTCGTGGACGTAGACCTGACAACGAGGAAGTGGGTACAGTTAACTTATATTATTTTTTTGCAAACACTCCGAACAACATTGTGGAACTACCGAGACGCTTCCAGTGTAGGCACACCGGTCGTCGTTTGATGGCATCATTAACGGGAACCAAATGAACGACAAAAGGATTTGGCGAATGTCCCAAAAAACGTGGATGTACACGGGGAAGTATCACGGCGTCCGGGATTTGGCGAAATAACGTACACACTGCAGAAAGAAGATTCGGCGTATTATCACGGAACAATTTTGACGAAATAAACGTTCAACAAATTCGAAGACAGTGAGCGCCATTCCTCTGTTAATAATAATCCACGTTACCGATGCCAGTTTTTTCACATGGTATTTTCGTACAACTGACAATGATGGGCAACGAGACCATGTTTACTGTGAACTTGAGCATGTAAAAACTCCATTAATGAACCGGCGTGACTCTTAAAAGTTCAAGTGCTTGTCTAAGTTATCTTAGTTTCAAGCTCACGGCTTGGCTTTCAGTAACTGAAACGAAGTGAGATGAGAACTACAGTGAGTTTACAGAGGGCTCGGTCATTCAAAGGCATTTGTTTTGAATTTGTAAATATTTTTCTTCTTTAGAGCGGTGCATTTGTAAAGAGTAAAGTAACGTCTTAATAAACCAAAATAAACTGTGAACTGGTCAGGTCGAAAACATGGTGTGAAATGGAGTTATTCTACAATGTTTACTCAGTCACGTAGTTAAACTGTAGTAGAAGGGGTCAGTCCAATAAAGAATCAGGCAACTTGGTATTTCATCTGGTAACGTTTAGATAGGCCATACACCATAGGAGTGATGGTACCGATCGGTTTTGGTAGCTCACGCGTTACAACGTCTGCCTCATTTCATGCGTCAGAATTTAGTAGGTGAGCCGTTTCTAATTATGTTAATTCGACTTCTTACAATTCGTGTTTCTTCAACCTTCTCATTCTTTCATAGTATTCGGCTCGAATTCGGTTGTAGCTTGTATGGTTTATGCCACATATTCATTTTTCGGCAAAATTGTTTTAATTACTCAAAAATCCTGTTTGTAATTCAGTCTTTCTTTTCCTTGTTCAGTTAGCCAGGAGTGAATCCTTAGAATTGCTGTTCACTCCTAAATGTAAACATCGGTAGTACACGTACTTGCTAAGATCGGAACAACGGTTCGGCTCTCATGATTGTGAAGTAGGTGTGTTGTCAGCCTTTCACATCGGGGGCAATTGAATCATAGTAACTAATGGTCAACCACCACCTTGTGCTAATCGTGTTCGAGTGTTTGAATATTTCAAAAGAAAACACAAAACCACTCCTCGTCATTCCAGCCGATACACAGGGAACTACCGTGTTTTTAATTTGTCAATTTACACTCATCAGTACATACCGGTTCCAAGACTGGTGTTACCTTTCGGAAGCTGAAACGTTTACGATGACGTTTGTCAACAATCGAGTGTTACTTATCGTGGACCGTGGTGGCTAAAACACTGAGACATTGAAGCTGAGCGAGTTGGTTTCAAATACGCGAACACCTTCGTGTCAGCTAATCTCCCTGTGGTTATAACGGTGTGTTGAGGCTGATCGCTAACCTAACTCCATCAGGATGCTTGTTTTTGAATAAGCCCCATTGTTTGGACTCTGGTTTTGTATCCAGGTACACACTCATGGGACGACAGGTATGATAACTGGCTGTCCTGGCAACTCCTTACAACTCTCTGATTCCATAATACTGTGAAACCTTGATCAGTAGTCGTCGGCCCCATATGGTCAGTTAATTGACTGCCATCGTTTGTTTGGAAGTTTAAAAGTTAAGAACACTCATGGTCCAGAACCACCGGAACACTTTCTTTTCGCTCACGATCTTGAGTTTGAATGAGGGTCACAGCGTTCAAAAATTTCCAGTATGCGAGTGTATTTGCTTAGCAAGCGTGGCTTGGGGTTCACTTAACAGCTGCGTCGGAAGAATGTGGGTTTCTTTTAGGAAGATGGCCGGAGACCCGTTTGTGAGGAATCGGGACATGTGAGTAGTATCAGAATTGGCAGAAGGTTTCAGAGGATCAATCATAACCTGTGAAGATTTATTTACACCCTTGTACTTGCGCCATAATAAACCAAAAATGTGTACGGTACGACAGAACAAACCGGAGCATTCAGCTGCAATTTCATGGATGAATGTACAGGCATCTTTCGTTCACATTTTTATTTACAATAGCCGTGGTATTCGCTTTTAACAATCGAAGCCACTATGATCCTTAGCCTCTTCCTGTAGCATGCTTCACAACACAAATCATCCCATTTGGTTAGAGAATACAACATGGTATACATACGGGTTCGATACCTTGCCCAAGGATCATCACAATTACGGAAAAAATAAACAGTTGACTAGGGTGTATCGTTGGTCAAAGTCAGCGTCACAGAACCATCATGAAATGGCATCACTCATTGTTGTGGACACAAGATAGGTTTGCAGCCCGTGACCGAGGTCGGCTACTTGTGGATGTGGTCTGGATTGTAAAGACTTTCATTCATACGTCTTCTTGTCTTATTCATCCCTGTTTATCCTGGAAACCGGGTGAGCGAATGGAAATTCGGGTGGTGCAGTTCTAGCCAATTATGGTGAAGAATCTATGCAGGCGCTCTTTGTCTTTGGTTATTTTGACAGGCTGGTTCGGAAACGGCGCCACCAGTCATTGTGGGAATAATAAGAATCAATGGAGGCCAGAGGATTCGTAAGATATGAACAAAATGCTTCCAGAGAAAAGGTCTTGGTTGAATATTCTGATAGCAATCGGTTCGCCACATCACAAATTTCCCAACCGTCACTTTGCCCAGGCTCACAGGGTAATAAATGCGCATATCTGACGGAATGATATTCTAGTGTTTCTCACTGATATTGTTGCAGCCAACAGCTTCATTGAAGTTTCCTTTCATTTATTTCCTTTCACTTTTTCCTTATATCTACAAACCGTTTAACAGTTTTTCACCGACCGCTACAAAGACAGGAATGCACAGATAAAGATCCTTCTCCCTCTATCAACAATCTATGAGCCTATGAACTGGGCATTGCCAAAATCCACAGTCTGCCTTCGGTCGACAGTTTGGAACCGTTTGCACTACCCGAAAACCTGAAGATTGTTCAAGAAAAGATATACTACTGATACGCTGGCGACTGATTTTGTAACCCCAAATCTTAGTACAGCTTGATACTGCTCTTTAGCCAGTCTAAACAAATGTCCGATCATTCGACTTACAACACCAATAAGTGAGAGAAGGCATCAGCACCGACTGGCTGTCGACAAGTCCCTTGTTTTTAAGACTGGCTATAGGCACAGATCCAGAAGTACACGAGCTCCTCAATGATGCACCCTGGAATATCTGGCTACCGTAGACGTCAGTGGCTATGTTCCCTGTGAACGGAAACAAGGTGAACACAAGTTTTTGATCAGTGGGATTGATGTGATTATCAAGTTGCATGCAAAGAATATGTCCAGGTAAATGCTTACCACTGGCTTATTAGTAAGCAAATGGAGTCTTACTTCTACTTTGTCAGCAGAGTTTTCTGAAGTGGAGCGTCACGGAGCGTAGGAAGTTTTGTATATTAAGTAAACAAAATGTTGGGGGTAAGTTTATTTTTCCCTCGACGATTCTTTGCGACAAACACTTCTTAAGTTCACAACGGAGCGTCAGTACATACCTACGTGGAGGAAGTGGAATGTATCCTTTATCTTCAGTTCAGCGATGAATTGAACGGAAAGGTACGCTTGATTGGACAACACAAAAGCACATTTTTAAATCATATAGATTAAAGTTAAAAGAGCAGCCTAGTCAATAACATACATTATGTGCTCTAACAAGAGTAAAATTAGAACGTTTTATTTCGATGCTGACCGGACGAAACATGTGCCTCAATACGAAAGTTGTGATCAGTTTGCTGTTTGGACTAAATAACTCCTTGAATTAACGTAAGGTAAACAGCTAAACGTTATCGTTTTTCTTACGTCCGTCCATCTAAAACAGTTTATAACCTTTTTGTGATATTAATTCATAGGCAGCAGGTGAAATGTCCTTGTACATGACAACGACCGTTTAATCAAAAAGTGAATGTTGTTCACTTTTTATAAGTAAAAATCATCGATGTTCTATCAGTAGATACGAGGAGGTTAAGAAAGCCATTGAAAGTAATGGTCGAAAGGCCTCCAACTTGATAACCTCACTAATCAACTGATGGACAATATCCAATAAAAAAAAGAACCTTCGTTCAGTAAAACTGAATGTCTGCCCAATCGTTTAATTCAATCACAAACTTGAGCAGTACTGAAATAGGTGCATCTGTAGTAGGTAGTGAGAATTGTACGGTAGATGATCTACTGCATCCCATATAGGAATTCCGGGTGAAAGCTTGCTTCACGTCAAATTCACACGGTCCTTTTCCAGGCGTCCATATATATGAACTCGAAACATACCGATAGCTTACCATTTCAATTTATCACTCAAATCGACTACTAGAAGGATTACTCGTTCAGCCCGTCATAATCAAGGCTACGCGTGGCTACTCATGGAAACAATGTGCATCTCACATAGAGGATTATTTTTCAGATCCATGTTAGCCTTTCCCGTGAAAAAGCACAAAGACATGACTCGGTATCATAGAATGACTTTCGGGTACACCACTACAGATATCACTGACCAAAATAGAAGAATGTAGAGAAAAAACTGACAACATTGTAGCTACTGTATTTCAAGGTGATGTGAAATGGAATGACATTTTACGAGGAATTTACTCTGTTCGCTAAATATGTACTATCTGTCATAACATGGCTGACTGTCAGTAATAACCTTGCTCTCTACCGTCTTCGAAAGCGTTTGTTTCGATGGCATTATTTTCCCGCGAAGGTTTCCGTTTTGACGCGCAATGTCTAACGCTGGATTCAGTCAATTAGTACCGAGGTAGGATGGCTTTGCATTCATGTCCACCATGCGTTGTCAAGTAAAGTAATTCTGGTTTTTGAAATAATTCACCATCTAACATCGTTGCGATGACCAGCGTATGTCACCTGTCTAGTGATCTCCTGTAGATATGTATCAGGCCTCTTAAAGGTCTGAAGTGGCAAATAGCCATTGTACAATAAATGAATGATTTAAATGTGTGTTTGTTTCACCTGTTTTGTTAAATTTCATTTTGTTGCTTGCTAGTTGTGTTGTGAATCAATCACGAAGTCGGCTTCTTTTCTAGTTCCATAAATCAAATCTAAATCTAACGCTTCCCTTGTAGTCCCATTGATGTGTTTATCGACAGAACAAATTGCTGCTTACGACAAAGAATGGCTTAGCGTATGCCAAAATGGTTGGTGCATACCATGACGCAACAACCAATGATAACGGAACCGAAGGCCTACGCCATCCATTGCAAGGTACATCATGGAAACAGGTCAGATTGTCGATCCGGTGAACTCATTTAATGTGTTATTGCGTAACCGGAATCAGAAGCTGCCCGTGGTTTCCCGGACAACGCTAATCAATACTCGTCGCTCTGCCTTGCGTGTGCACAACCTGTGGACTCAACCAGTTTGTCTGCCTTGAAAGTGATAACAGTGCTGCTTTTGTGTAGAGCCCAACGGTTCACCGTGTCTATCGTTGTTACTATGCGCACACCCCATATGTTCTATTGTTTCACTTTCATGACTGGAGACAGTAAACGAAATGTTAACATCTAGCGATGTCTTTTATTAACGGTGACCTACATCTATATGGCATATTTTATTCATTCAGTATCTTTTTCTCATTTGTTTTACCAGTTTGTGTCTCAACGGAAACTCCTGAAAAGTATTTTAGGTAGAACGACCTGTTGATCCCGTGACCCACGACAGTTTTATCGGTTCACTTGGTATCAGATATGAACATTTTTCTATGTGCATGTAATTTACCCATCCGATGCCCGTTATCGTTAGTTATGGGATTTCTCACGGTCGAATCACTCAAGTTTGAAGCGAAAACCTCGTGATTCTTGGAATGCTTTTACATGTACCATGTGCACATATTGTTCCTTTAACATGACCATTAATCTGTGGATATCTGTTACATCCATCCAGCACATATCACTCAAGTGATAATCTCAATCCTACCTGCGTAGTCATTAGATTACAACTGTGTTGAAGTATCTGTTAACCACAGAGAAATGTTGGATATAAATTTGTTTTGGGTCGAAATACAAAATAAAAGACATCTATGTATTCTGTGTCAGTCGTCTGAGAAGAAAAACGACATCATTAAAGTTGAACATCACTCACAATTGATCGCAATTGTTACATTCCCACAGATTTTTCAGTCGATAGCTGCGTTCACTTGTGGGTGGCGTTCAACTTGAAATTAGCCAAAGCTCTGACTACTCATCAGATATAATTGAAGCAAATGTATGATATTCCCTAAGGTATAGACAAGGTAAATAAACCTAAACTGAATAACCTGTATTGACAGAGGCGAAAGGTGACCAAAGTTGTATCTGAACGTGAACGATAGCAATTTTGATCCACACATTCCAATCTCAAGGGGAAGTTTATGCCATTATTTAGTTTTTGTTCTCTATTCGAACTAACCGCATTAAATTTTGACACATTTCCCCCAATAATGGTACTTTCTCATCAATACTCTACTGTCTTTTATATTATTAATGGTAACATTGTGCAGCCTTCTTCGCTTTTTGGTTTATTGTAGTTGATCCAACGTTTTGACACAGCCATATCGTGTAGCAGCATTTTCCATTTTCCATTTTGTGTGCAGAAGATGTTTTCAGTTACAAAGGTCAGGGAAGTGGAGCAGCAGTCGTGAATGAGTGTTGCCCTAATCGGTTCAGATATGATAGAGATGTCACACTGATTAGCACTCTGGTTTCACAAACAAATGGACCGACGATATAGAGTGTTGGTGCGTTCTTCTAGTGTCTGTTCTCGTATGAGTTCAACTGCAACCTGTATCTAGATACGAATGCTTTGACCATCTCTGAATGGTGTTCCGTTTATAGCAACCTTTACAATGCATCATCTGGTGGGCTCATCGTTTGAGTGTTCTAAGCTTTGGTAGGTGACGAACACACTTGTTCTTTTTCACAAAACTCGTTCCAGTAAGCCCATAATGATCAAGCAACTAAGGCTATTATCGCCCGCAGCTCTTTAGCTTATATTTCGTAGTAATATGGATATAAATTCCAGTAAAAACGATAAGGATGGTAGAATGAGGTGCACTGCAGAGTTTGCTACTAGATAAGGCTGCACAGGAAGACTGTTGGTTACAGGGTTAAAACTATTGCTTTCCAAAGTGGTAGAGATAAGAGATTCAGCTGGTGTAATTCGCCAGGATGATTATCACAGTAGCTAAAGTAAGAGATCAGCCTGACAGCACAGGTGGTATAACCGAAGTTGTTGTTAACAGCGTTTTCCGAGGTAAATTAGAAATTACCGAGTATTCCTGTTAACAAAAAGCACAATAAAAATCCGATGACTACACACTATTCGCAACACAGTGTATGCTTCTAGATACGGTTAATGGGTAACAGAGGGATGGCGCGCACCTCCTAGTATCTTACCATGCTTTACGGACATTGACAGACCACCTACAAGGCAGATGGGATTCATCTGGGTGAATATGTCGTCAACCTGCATCCGCGTTGATGTGCGAATCCTGTTGCTGAGCTGACAGAAACCTTGAGAACGCATACGAATGTACCCGCGAACAACTCCTCAGTCCATTTGTTCCCGTTGCGCACTGATCACATCCTGACCGCACGGTGGATCAAAGCCAAGCTTAGTTTGTGAAACCTAATTGACATAGAGGTATGAAATTGGTTCACAGGGGGGTACGGGAAATATACAATTATTTACACACGTACAAATGAATGATAATTAATCACAAATTGCCAACCATTCCGCTGTTAATATGTGGGTGTTCTCGTTAATTTCTGATTAAGAAGCGTGATTAGCTTTCTTGTGGGTGGCTTTGACTATTGAAATCAATTAACCAAGTGTGGAATTTGTTGTCAATTAACCAAAATCACCTAGCGGTGTAATTATCAATTAGAACACCTAGAGCAGCTCAGTTATGTGTATTGGTTTCAGTACGACCGATCATTTGTAAAGAAAACGCAAACACTGTTTATAAGTGAGATAAGAATAGGAACAAAAGGAAATAGACAGTTTCAGACTTCGTTAAAGAAAGTGTGTGGTTAACGTCATAGAAGAGTTAGGGCGTTTTCTAATTCACGTGTCTACACTGTGTTTTACTACCTCTGTTAGAGGAAACAATTATTTCATCGTTTACTGGGATACAAATACTTAAATGAGTGTAAATGGGTCTGCAAACGCTAAATGAAAGGTAGGAGACTACCGATGAACTGATACATGGAAAATATATGTAAGTGTGCAATTTTGGTTTGATAATTTGATATTTTCGTGTTAATGGTTTTTCGGCCTTACTATTCAAATAGCACAAAAACTGTCCATCAACCTCTCTCGGAACGATGTGTGCATCAAACATTAACGAAAGTTGAAGCGGTGGGTGTGAATTACACCGTCAACCTCGGTGAACTCATTTAGAAGCATGAGCTCAACTTCGTCGCCCAGCGTCTATGAATTCGACCTAACCACCAAAAAATCGCTCAGTAATTAAACGAAAAATTCCAGACATCTCTACAGCATCACATTTTGAAAGAAAACCTTAACAACTACCGATTATTTTCGAAGAAGACTGATCTTAATATGCAAGAATTCTTGCCCAATAATTCTTCATACTCACCTCGTCGGTTACTTTGCGAGGACCCTACGTAATACAGCGAGCAGAGGCGTAGTAACAAAGCTATTTCGATCGTCCCTTGTTTGAAGCGGTCGATCAGGCAACGATGGTGAACACGACTTGATGAATCTGAATCCCATTCAGCAGTGAACAGCTTAAGGATAGTAAACCAAAGTTAACCGCTACGTGTAAAGGGAGAGTTTAATTGTAATTACATTTAACATGAGTCACCAACTATAACATGAGAGTTGGTAAGCCGTTGACAGTCTGGTCAATAGAAGTTGAGAGAGACGCGATTTCGAAAATTTTGACTCCGACTGGATTCGAGTCATCGACAGAAACAGCATACCCAGACGCAGTAACTGATCAGCTAGGTGAATTACGAAACCATGCCAGAAGCTCAGATGTTTGACATTTGAACTAAGTTGTTCACTTAACCCATTGTGTCTTGTGAAATATGACAAACGGTCCAGGGGACTGATTGCCCAAGCAGAATTTCTTAGTCACTAGAGGTCTATCTTCACTGTCCAACCCATATGCTTATCCGGTAAACATGCGCTCAAGTTCGTGGATCACAATTCCGATCTACACTGCATTGAAGTTTCTGTTTAAACTCCTGTCTGGCTCTGCTAGTTTGGCTGATATCGTATGACAGTAGTCCAGTTTTGGGTCGAGTTTCCTCAGTGTTAACTTATTTCGTCCTTCTTGTTATCTTTGTATTTAACCGCTGTAAGCTTTGAGGATAACCTAAGGTTACGTAAGCACATCCCGCTGAATATCAAGGTTATTATAACTCCGACCTGTTCATACACTACACTATCTCCTTCTTTGAAACCTTTGATCCGATTGTAGCAGAACGCCAGAAGTTCGTCATCGACCAACGTTTACCAGGAGGACCTTGAACGATTAGAAAGCTTGCATTCCTACTATTCATGACAGTGGGGGATTTATTGCGTAGTTTTTTTGTTTACATATACTCAGGACTGACTTCCCTGCTTGACCATTTTCTCCTTCCTTTGCCTGAACCCCATTCTTCAACTAGCATCGTCTCTTTATTGAACAGCGTGTCCGTGGTTCAAGTCCCGACAGTGACGATGATATGCACTACTGACGAGCTCTAATGAGAGCGAAACTCGAGTCTAGTGCTTCTTTTCGAAAGGGGCCGACTGGAAAGTCTATGGGAATGCAACAG
>LUCH01002212.1:0-14147 GCA_013368495.1 Paragonimus heterotremus | reverse complement strand
AAATCTATGAGAATGCGACAGCTGCGATCAATTGTGAGTGATGTTCAGTTTGAAATTAACCAAATCCCCGACTACTCATCAGTAATCTTTATTGAGACTCAGGTGGTAACTTTGGTTATTTCTGTATCATTTCTCTGTCGGTCGCTGGTGCGTTCGATGGTTTAGGTTGTGTCGTTCGTCAGATAGTATTTGTTCCTCTTCTCCTCCAGATTTACAGACAACTAACAAATTCCACAGCACCATAGCACACGTAAACTGAAACGGTGAAGTTCGCGTTGCTGTATATTTCGTACAGTGGTAACTAATCTCTACCTTTATTGGCCTTGCTTGCCAGTTATCGCCTTTACTTTAAAAGTATTCCAGAACTAGATGTGAATGAAACGCTCCGTCAGACCGTTTGTCTGTGGATGGTACTGGGGTTTTTGTTGAAGCTTACTTTTACAGTTCTTCAACATTGTATGAAATCGCCAACTGCCAATACATGAACCTAATCTGTGATCGCTCTCTGCAGTTCACCAAAATGAATCAACGTTTTCAGTAGATATCAGCGAATGTTTTGCCTGTTTGAATGACCATAGGATTCTTTTTCACACATCGTGTAAAATGGTTCGCCGTTATCACTATATATGGATTTCCTCCTTGGCTTATTGGGTGTGAACCAAGAATGTCTGTCCTATGACTGCCGGACGTACTTTGTTGAAACAGATTGCTTTGTCAGTGATATTACCCTTTCTTCTTGAATCCACCGGCCAAGGGGACAGGTCCAAATAAAACCAGCAACAGTTTTGAACATCATGGGTCAAAATACATTTTGAAATAGTAATTCGCGCATGCACTATCACTTAATTGAAACACAAACATGTGAGTCTTACTACGTGTACCTCCAGGTCAGTCGGAATGAATGGAATTCTTCTTGGTCGTAATCCATCTTGCTTCACCAGATCAACGACAGCTGGGTGGTCTTAATGATGTGTAATGGTTCCTTCACCTTCGAAAGCACTTTTTTGTGTTTGTTTTACCTAACCAAATTTTCCGATAATTTGTGCACCCTGGTAGTCTGCTACTGACTGGCCAGTATTTCTCCGCTGACAATCATGACCCTGTCCAGGGAAATGGACTCAGGCGGCGGAAAGTTTTCATGTATATGTGGCGCTGATGCATTTGGTATTTCTGTTGTTGCCATTGACAAGTCCGATTAAGAAACTGGACCTTCCTAATGAAATTACCAACAGTACCGGTGGTTCGCATGAGTCGTTGTTAGGGAGTACGTTTGTTTCGTCCAAAATCGTCTCCGTCCTCGAGAAATACGATTAATCATGATAAGCGGAACGGTCCAGAACGGTCGAGAAGTGAACCTGGTTATCTTTTCACCTGTCCGACCTTTGTTCCGCTATGCCCATCGGTGGCTTACTGACCCTAACTTTTTTGGTAACCGTCCTTCTGTTTTCTGATTCGGAAAGTTTTAAGTCACTACGCGCCATATAAATACCTTGTATTTTTCGTCTTGTCGCACATTTTCCGGGTGAAACAAAGTTGTTTCATTGCACGCGTCTTTTGGTTTGCTTTGGAAGCAAATAGCGAGGATAATCGCGGTATTTTTGGAACGGAGATTCTCTGTGTTAACTTTTACCGGAAATAGAATCCGATTTTTGTCAAGCGCACTACTATCTCGAGGAAGAACCAGCGTATCCTCTGGAGAGTTTACAACAGTCTTTTACCATCAAACCAGGGGAGAACTGTTCATTTTAACGTGTAAGGTCGTCGCTATCGGATAGGTTCTCCATTGTTCCAACAACCTGACGATCATCAAGAATTCTTTGTATGTAATTAAATACCTCCCGTTTGCTTATTTTACTACCCCACTGGTGCACTCAGATGTCTCTGCTGGCTGTGAAAAGGAAGCATCGTTTCCGGTATTGCTTGTATCCTCTGGTGTTCCGAGCTGGTGACAACGTATGTTTAAGTCAGCTGAATGTAGTCTACAAATCTTTAGTCCAGACGACTTTGTTTGCAGTCTCCGTGGACACCATTTCGGGAGATTCACTAGAGGAAATCATGAATCGTAACCGACCGTTCAGAGAACTTAACTGATGTTTTGATCTTGTAGTTAAAAATTCGTGATAACTGTCATTTTTTTTGACTGCGAGTGAATTTATTCATTCCTAAGTATGTGGTCCAGGTTCACAGTTGCAGTTCTGTTAACTTGGCGGTTCTGGATGCTCCACTTTAGGTCGGCTTCACAGAGTCGTTGTAACACATCTCAACATTTCTGCGTGTTTCACTAGGGTATTGGAGATTGTTACGGTGTGAACTCTATAAGCAGCAAATATCTTTCGATCTTTCATATTGTGGAGCAGAAGGCTTCTGAGAACGACTGGAGCGCTACAAAGACCAAACGGAACCTTAAGCAGTTCTTCTGTTGCCTAATCACGCAAAAGACATTTTCTTCTCTCTTTCTATACCACTGGGAATTATCAGTAGCCCGAGAGCAGGTTTCTGAAGGGTATCTTCTTGGCCTCCTAAAGACTTGCTAAAAGCTGCCTGGTTTGCAGCATCAGGAACAAACCACGACTTTTCACTCGGTTCGGCTGTCTGAACCTAGCACAAAACCGGAAAGTTTCATTTGCTTTTCTGGTAAATGGTGCAGGTGTAGAAAACCGGTTAATTATAGGCCGAATTATTCTGTTTCACGGTACTTCCTTTGGCTGTCTCTCAATTTCCGCGATCAACTTGAACATTTTCATGTACATTGGCCTGCATCAGCACCTGATTTCAGGTCTATCGGCTGTTCGATCTATTCACAGAGTACCTAATGGTCATCCCCATCAGAGAACAGACAAACATGCTCACTAATGCATTGTTTAATGACTCGAAATAAACATTCTGGTATGAACTTAACAACAACTCCATTTACCTGTCCCAGCTACTTTGTCTTACGATGATACGGTTTCCCAGCATCATGATCAACAAGCAGTCTGCGTGAACAACGTAAACCATAGTGGCGAAGCAGTAATTATGACGGTCACAACTATCATATCAGTTCTTTTGGTTGCCATAGTGCAAAAGCGTAAGGTGTGCAGAAAGAGTTGCCCAAACTCAACCGTATCGACTTGATTGTCCAGTTTGAAAAACTCCGGGAACGACTGAAGCAACCTGACATTGTGTAAAATGGTGCTCATTGATGGCTTACTGCCAAGCTCGTGAATCACATGAATGAGTGCCATATCGCCCCAAGTGAATAAACGTCTTTGTTCACAGAAAACTATACTGAACTATTAAGTATGCTACAATGTGACCGAGTTGCTGCAATCCTCAGCCTAATATAGGTTACCGTCGTGACCAAAAATGATTACCTGCAAAACAAATGTATTCTATTACATGGGATGCAATAGAATTTAGACCAGAAACTAGTCAGAATAATGTGGTGCGACAAGTTGATTATCAAAAAATATAAAACAACCCTTCGAAGTCGGAGTAGTGCACCAAGCAACAGCATACGTTAGTAGACCGAACTAGTTATATCAATCCTGCTTTACACTTGTTAGGTATGGCTGACGGTTTCCCACGAACCGATTACGCAACCGGGATGGTATCGCTAATCTCTGATACATTAATGGCGCCCCGCATATGGTCAAGATTCGAATTAAGAACATAGAAACACTGACCAAAACCGTCTGATCAGGCTAGCTCTTCTAAGACCACCTAAAAATGTTGAATTGATGAACCCCATCAACTGATCGTCATTAGGCCTGGACGATGAAATAGGCCAGTAGATTTGAACAGAGGAACCAAAACCTATTTTTTGCACAATCTATCCCTCAAACAAATTTCGCCGCATCTCATCTGTTACATACAGTAGCATATAACTGTTTGTTCCTTGGATTGGTAGCAGACAAGGTTGCAACCCCATTAGTGCTTGTCACCGCGCCATTCCACGCGCTGACCTGTGTAGTTGATTCGCATGTGTTGGTTTAACTGATCAGATCTGAAAATACGACATTAATCAAATGGGCAGGAAACTAGCTAAAATCCCATCATCTTTTGTTCTATGATCAATTCCACAGATTCCTTTCTGTCTACTCAGTCCTTTGAGCCGGTTTATTACTCCAGTATCATTTTCGTCAATCAGGTTGACCACAACGGACCTGCATCATCTGACCATACTTTTTTCGGCATTTTTTGTACACCTTTCTGTAGTTTCACTTTTTTCCTCCGGACGAAAATGTCTGCGCCCACAAAAATAGCAAGAGACCAACATAGCACGTTATCCGTCTCTGTTGTACAGTTTACAACCAGGTCACGGTCCTCATTCCAAGACTCCATTCGTTATTTCATTGTCTCTTCGCTAATGTATATGTCGATGCATTTGGCAGGCGTCAACTTCAGAAATCCCTTGGTCGTTGGTGAAGTTTGAGCACCGATAAACATTTGGTCTAGAATAACGGCGTCACCTAAACACTTTCAGAAATTGCAGGAGTCTGCGACTACATTTTCGTTCAATAATTCTTCAGGTTTCCGATTCCTCCCGAAAACCAGGGGCGTTTGGACACTCCGTCTGTTCAGCCCAAGCAATATTCCTCCATTTTGCAAGTGATCACACTCGGTACATTGCTGTTCTCTCCATCCGCGAAAATCATGTCACCAAGAATCTACCTTCTATTATGTCCGATTGCACGTCAAAACGTAGTCAACTGGCATTTTAACGACCCCGATACACATACCAACAGTCAAAAATCTTCCTACCTCTCCCTGGATAAGCATCAGCTGTTTGCAAGCCTGTTCACGCCACCCACATCCAGCAGTTCAAGCGAAGCGATCCTCAACAGGTCCCTCGTTATGCACAAGTTACAAACTATTGTGTTTTTATACAATTCGGAAACTGTCAAACATTTCATATTTTTATAAACAAAAGAAAAACAGAAACTGTCCTACTAAGCATTCCCACTTTTACTAAGTTCGCAGAGGCTATTCTATAGACAAAACACATCAGTAAAATGAAGAATTACAGTTGGTGCCGAAATCTTGACTTTTCTATCGGTCGGCTTGACTCCGCTTGTAGCCTGATTGTTTAAACGCACGACAAATTTAACCAGCATGTTTTACTCCAACCCTTGTCATAACAAAATATGATGCTACCCCGGAGTGCCTTCCAGGCTTATCATCGTGTTGACGGACCAGTTCGCTCGAGTTGCTGACAGTGATTGATTGTAGCCTACAGCAGATGACTGATTAACCCAGTATCAGTGAGTTCGATCAGTCTAATTCTTTTACACATGGTACACCTGAAAAATAAGACCATATCTTAAGACAGTGAATTGCAAAATGTCCCACAACATTACAAACAAAGCGACGATTACATTGCGTTCGTTCACGTGCCAATCCTGCTTTTGGCCCGTTTTGTTCCGGATTCATCTTAAAACTTTCCACCACCTTTACCGACTGCCCAATTTTCTTCAAGAGATTGTTGATTTCTCACCCATCGACTTCTATCTGGGTGGATAGGAATTGTACATTTCTCATCAACCGATCATCGTCTGTGATTCCACAATACTATCATCCCTACCTTTACCTGCATTTCAAGTTGCGGTCTTCGGATGTACCGCTTTCTTACTACTCACTCTTTCGTTTACTCACCTGACTACAGCATATACAAAATCAACTGCCTTGATAAATTTTACTAATGGACTAACGAGTCCTAAGTGTCACGAAATGGGAAGGAATAAAAACAGTCCACTGCCTTCCGACAGTCTCATACCTTGGCAGACTATTCCATTAGTTTCACCTGTTTTTCCTGGGATTACATCTCGACCTCTGTCAGTTTATTTAGAGTGTAAACACCATTCACCCATCCGGAGGGCAGTGTCCTTGAAGCTGTTAACAAACGTGCCTAGACCTTCCGTATTTTGCTTGTTGTGATTACTTCAAATTCTTACAGTGATTCTTCTGTCTTTTCATCTGCGAATGGGATTTGTTATATCATGTTCAGAAAAGATGTTTAATAAACCGAGTAACTCAGTTTGCAGGCAGTGAATTTTCCATGTAAACTTTTTACGCACTCCTGTTCTGATCCGTTCATTTGGTTGATGCTTTCCTGTCACGGGTTTGAACCTGTCTTTTCACATCTGTTCGGCCTATTTCCCTCAGTGGGAGATTGTTCGATTTCTCCTATTGCCTTTGGCTGATCCGCTACTAGTTCTGGACGTACCCCACGTCTCTGTTGACATGCCGGATTGTCAAACTACTCTCGTCCATGTGTTTTGTTCATTCATCACAATATTTAGGGCCTATACGTAGAAATTTATAAGTTCTTTTCGTAGAACCAAAATAGAAAATCAACCGACAAAGGATAACACCGGTCGCTTCCTTACCAACTCAGTGTAAGACCAGCAGCCAACTACTGTTGCGCACACAATTTTGAATGCATTCGACCAACTGACACTGATTTGTATATGTACAGTGCTTGATTAGTTCATAGCTGAAGAACATTCCTTGAATCCATTAAGTGGTTGATTTGTCACAGGTGTCTTATGTTAGTGCAAGTTGCAAAAACAACCTCTTGATCCAAGTACTAACTCCAGACGTAGTTGCAGAATATGAACACCTGACTTCTGGGTTTGCTTGGAATACGTGTAGTGTTTGCCACAAGGACCGGTTGAGTGGTGATAAATCTTTGCTCGATTGTCACATCTAAAGTTCATCTGTTTAGAGCTTAAGCACCGTCAACTTTAACTTTTATGTTGACTTCAACAAGTTTACAGATGTATTGATCATCTTATGCAGTGGTTTTCACTGTTATTTCTTTTGCATGTTCATTCATATCAAGTTTGTAATATCTTTTTGCTAAGTACTATCTAGTGAACATTATCTGACTTAGAAGGGGTCCTAGGTAGAATTCCACTTGGCCTACCTCTACGTGACAAATGTAAACGAGAACAGAACCAATCTTGCAGTATTTGTCTGGAACTGAACATCACAAGCTGTATCACAGTTCCGTACTCGTTATTATCTGCGTAAAGTTGTCGACGATACCACTATTTTTTTTCTTCCATTTGTTATCAAACTTGACACAATACTCTGTTTACCGGTTACGACTAAACTTAGCTACAGCCCTGATAAGTGAATTGAAAATAACATAAAGTTATGAGCAAGCTGTAATACTCTACGTCTCAGTCACCTCAAGTGGCCTCCCTCAACAGCTACATCGTCTTCGAATTTTTTTATCATTCGTTACGACCCGGCGACATCACGCCAATTTTGTCTTCGTCAGGTGGTTGACCTTCTCAGACCTGAGATGACCAGATTAGTCTTTTGATAAGATAGCTGCGTATTGAAAATTTTATGTATTATGTTTAAATGTTGTGATGAGGAGCCAGAGAAATATATTTGTATACAGAATTGTGCGCATTATTGTTATTTCAAGGTTATCGGTGAGAACTGATGTTTTAACACATACACACTAAGTCTGTTGAACCCACATTTTCTCATGAATGTTTCAGTCCAGATCTGGTGGGCCCTTTTAGTTTATTTTCGACGCTTGTGTCACACCGTGTTTAGCGCGCATTATCAAACACTAGCGCACTTCTCCATTAATGGTTCTCATATGCACAAGGTGGATTCAGCCCGTAGCTAAATGAGCCTTATCTGCGATCGATGTTGACGAACGCTGTTTTGTAGACTGTTTCATGATTTCTAGGGCATTAGCAGGCTATAAATGAACACTAATCACTCACACAGGTACCATTCGGCGTACACTGGGACACACTGCTAGAAAACAGAAAGAAAAACAAAATCAGCATAAGTTAGACGATCAAAACCTGTGAAAAAAGCACTGCTCGTACTCATGAATCACCACAATTTTGTGTGTTGGACGAATATCCACTAGGTGTGATCGAATGAAGTAATTCATGATTTTCAGCTGAACATCACTCACAAATGATCGCGGCCTTCTCATTCAGATAGGTATGCACTACTGATGAGCTTTTATAAGAGCGCAACCGGAAACTAATGCCTCTTATCAAAACAGGCTGGCTGGAAACTCTATCGGATTGTGGAGGCTGCAAACAAATGTGATATGCAGCTTAAAATTAACCAAATTCTCTACTACTGCCTAGTAATTTGTGATTACTATTGATGCTTAATTCCTGGAATCAGTCAGCTACGCGACATTCGGTGAGTACCGCTCATTCAAACACTCACTATTTCACCCTATGCAGAATAGTTTCGTATTGCTGTGCGCGCTGATCCTCATACACTGAAACTCAATGAATGATTGGAGTATGTGAGACGGATTGATGAGTCATTAGTTCACAAGAGATTGTTGAATGGAGTAGCATGCGTAGAAAGACCCATCAGTGAGCGATTCAGTGATCGCATGAACCATGTCAAAACCAAGGATGATGATGATAGTGTTCTGACTGATTGATAAAGAATTTTAAGAAAACTCAAATCGTCTTCCAAAGGAAGCTGTCACCATCAGTGTCAAGTGGTACTGACTGTTTGGTTTAGTCTTCCCAGTTGTGTATGGTTCTCTGTATTCGCCGGGTAGTCGATGAACATAGCGGTTTCACAGGACACCTGAACAATAAATGTTATTCGGCAAAAACCATCTAGATGACGCATCCCGAAAAGAGAGCGCATGCGTGAAACAACACCGGGCTAGAACTGTTTTATTTAACATATCAGGTCCGACCTAACTAACCGATGTTAACTGGCCTCCACTAGGTGTATTGTCCACATGTGTATAGTGTGTGTATGATCTGTGCAGAGATGTGGTAGTATCACGGTCACTTTTTTGGTTAGAAGCTTATGTTTACTGTTCAGCCAGATAGACTGACTGGTTGTACGATTATGAGACGTGAAGAACGATTAATAACTCAAGGGATTGCGAATTGATTAATCGTTCGAAGACTCGTATATTCAGAAGATACCATAAGAACCCTATTTTTGATTCATATATCTAATGTTTATCAAAAATAGAGTGGATAAACGAACTTTCCGTGCTTGTAGGAGGAGAAAAAAGCTTAAGCGATTAAATCGCGAACCTAATTTATCAGTTCATCAATCAACGCATTGACAAATCTTGTAATCTTCCATACTTTCAAGATAGGGGAATGAAGATTTGCCTGACAGTTTGCAAGCGTTCATGATTGAAGCAAATCGAAATGAAAAATAAAATGCATAATGTGGGTAGTTATATGCCAGAACATGACCTTTTCTGAAGGGGAGAACTGTCATAGAAATGGTTTAAACTGATGACGAAAGTAGACCCATATAACTTAATCGAAGACAGTGGGATGACTCCCTCCACCAACTTCGCGTCCATATAGTGATAATCTTATGTGGGCAGCTAACTTAGTGAGTAATTAATACTCACCAAGGTTTTACTCGGCTAGTCAATAGTGTGGTTCAGCAACCTACTGACTGGTTGATACACTGCATCGATCGCATTTACATAAACTGAAAAGAGCGCTAACCGGATTTCTTCGCTTCTAGCGCCAAACAAACAGTTAGCTGCCCACATGTACTACCCAAGCATGCGGGCCTGCTGGTGCATTACACGTAGATCGACAGCGCTGCATGACTGGTCTTATAACGTACATTTACAATGACTCGATATAAATATTCTACTGTCGTGGCACATCAAATATTCATTCTCGCGAAGTCCCGAATATGGAATATCATTTTGTATGTCAGTTACAAGATTTTCGCTTAACTGCGAAAGGTTATCAGTTTCAAACGAGTTCTGTACCCTCGTTACTATCGTACGCCAGTTACTATTCTTCTGTACTTCGTCCATAGGTAATAACTCCATTGCATCACATTACTGCCTTTTGATAAGACAGTGAAATCACAATAAGACATCAGATATCCCATCACTTATCATATTCTAAAACATTGGGTTAGAAGTTTGACTGATTCTGGACACATAAACTTTTGAGAAGGAGGAGATGATTTGTAATACTCGGAATTAGGGACTTCGAATAGCCCTAGAAATCGTACTCGGGTTGAAACCTCCCACGCAAGTAATAAGGAGAAGACCTCGTACTAGTTGCGGTAAGCAGTTCATATTCATGAGACAAGAAGCCGAATTTATGCATGTACAACAGTATTAAAGAAATCATAGTCACCCATTGGTTGATCGTATTAGCACATACAAAGTCACACACTGAACGTTAATTGGTGTAATAGGGAACAAAGAAATAAGCGAATCACAGAAGGCGTAACATTGAGACTGTTTGTCCAATCCTGGTGTAGTATCTTCAACGCGACGTTTGGATTGGTTCTTTGTTTTAACTCCTATTGTGTCAGGGTTTGGATAAGCGGTGAATCGAATAGATTTTCACCACATGATTACCAAAACGAGTGGTGGAATACTCAGGTTACATTTATCGCGTCTGGATGAGTGTCGATGGACAATACGTTCCACAAAGAGTATAAACCAAAACACTACCCTGAAATAAATGGATTCGTGTAATCTTGTACAGATCAAGTAGCTCTTATTTCTATTAGACCAATAATATTTTGGATGGAATGATGCATACGGTATTGTAAGAATAGTAGTAAGGTTACATATTGGATTAATTTGAAGTTGCTTGTGGACTTTTAGAAAGTTTAGTTCCAAAAACTAGTAGATTCAGCAAATTAGATTAAGAAATTCGGTAACTCTGACCAATGAAGTTGGCGGAACCAGGGAGAATGATGACTGATAGGTGTATTGTTGATATTCTAAAGCTTAATATGTAACCAAATACATTTCTTCATCAGATACATCTGTAAACAAAGTAGTGTCCACATCAATCTCTTGTGATGTATCTCTCACGTGTACGACTACTTATTCACATTTCAGGTTCTCATCGTTAACAACGTCTTCACCAAAAGAGATGAGTAGCAGTTTTTGTTTTATTAATATTCTCATACAATAAAAAGGTTAAATGTCTTTAGATTCCTATACTCATGGACGAAAGTGGTTTCTAAAAGTTGCCTCAACCCAGCTTTTTGATCAACACAATGACAAATACTGTACACTGAACCAGCAAGCTGGGTCGGACATACAAAGCACAATAGCGCGTTAGCATCCTGCGCATGAAGTTAGCATGTGGGCAACATAGTGTTTCCTTCCTTACAGTGTCGAGCTCTTTGAAGGTACCGGTTTTCGTGTTTTTCAAGGATGATTACAGTAAGAAAATAGCACCGTAAGATCCATGGGGCTAACTAAGAATATATTTTTAAAAAATCGACTTCATTACACTACTCTATGAGATAAGCATTAAACCAGCAATATATACAACACTGACGACAGAGAAGCCATGTGACGGAAAACCGTAAACTTCCGACAGGTTCCTCACATTAGCAAATATAAACACAAAAGGACTGACCAGGGAGAATATTTCTCACAAATTCTTACATCGAGTTGATATCAGGAAGAGTGGAAATTAGAAAGAGTACAGATAATCGAAACATCGGCTAGTGGACTTGGTCAACGTAGTGTGAGAAACCATTGGTTCAGAAATACCCGAAAGCTGACAATTTAGCACGTGGTTCTTCCTCTACTTTTAAATTCGGTGAACATTGGTATTCCACTCATCTTCTTTCACTAAGCTTCAGTCAAAAACTGTTGCAAACACTGTGGGCTGAAAATGTTCCTTTCAATCGTCTCACAACGGATTCGTTTTTAATCATTTATTCGAAATGAATGCAATGAGTGGATCATAATGTTGTCTGCACGCCCGGGCAGCATTCATGCGTTCCACAACTAAGATTTTGCACCGGGTGGTCATCTGTCTGGCACGTGGACCCAAGGCGAGTTCCATGGCGCCCTACCGCATCGAATCTGCATAAGGTGTCTTCAACCTGTCAGATACGTCACTACTCCCACCAACCTAGTCGTGCGTGCCAGAAACGATACGATCGGCTCTATGGTTATGAGCGTGTGTCTACGAGGGAACGTGAACCAACTTGCTGGGTGCAAACCTCAGTGTCCGTCAACCAGCGCAACTTGACTGGCCCGATTCGGCCACCGGGTCTCCCAACCCCCCGCACGTTCGTCGAGGCGTTGAAGCAACGTGGGCATCCGCAACATGAACACAGAAAAAGCGAATCACTTCACACCAATCCTTTCATAGCTACAAACACACACAGGCAAACAATTGACTACGAGCGTTTCATTCGTAACAGGATCCGGAGTGCATGAACAGATCGCATCACTAACGATAGCATTCAGGTTTGTGGACTAGGCGGCGAAAAACCACGTTGATGATTCGCAAAACCACCATAAATCAACCACGTTCGGTACGCCGTCCACATAATAGCCTTATAGTCTATAGGCAGAAGAAAGCCGCCAGTTAACTTGAAAGGCATCGTTGAGTTCAGAAAGTTGTGTGAAAATAGAGAGTAAGTTGGTCCAATTAGGTTTTTCAACAAAAATGAAGCTAGTATAGGTCAAAACTATAGGGTAAAATGAAAGTGGAAAAAGTTCAATATGCCGAATTCTTGTACTCCTCGGGTCCAACCTTGTACATCTGAATATCGAATCAAATATGCTCGGTCGAGGCCTGTTTTAAAGTATGTGCTGGATAACTCGTTGATGGCAAGACAGTCAAGTGTAGTTTGAGTTTAGTGAAATTATTCTTCAAATCACATAGCATGAAGGCATAACTACGTGCAGATGAGTAAAAGGGTCCAATCGGATAAACCATCGATGTTTTGTATTGCTTTCGTATGTACTCTGTTGCAAACAGACGAAAACAAAACGTATAGCAATTATTCTCTATTCCATGTGCACAGCGTGAGTGAATTTGAAAATTATAATGCACCGAATGAGGGTAACCCAAATCATGAGACGATTTCCTCTTTTAGTTAACCGTGCGAGAAAATTTCTATGTTAGAAAAGTGCTCCGTCTGTCAGCATCTATCTGGGCGTTCCGCGTTAATATTCTGCATTTCATGATGCACGCCAATGGCCTCGTATAACCTATACTCGGGGATATCGAAATGTGGGTCACATGATTCGTCGGCTCGTCGGTGGAGGCCTGATATACCTATCAGCTCATATATTTTTGATTTTGGTCAGCAGTCCCTCCACAAGACTTCACCTTTCATTTACCTCGACCTCTTAGAATCAATTCTTGTATTCAGTTGTAATATATCGAAGAGGTATGCAGCAGTTGCATGTTCGCAATCGTTGGCTTCGTTTACTCAAAGTCATGAAATCAAACTAGAATGAAAACGGATGCATTTGTGCGCCTCGAAATGACATCCAGAAAAGCCTTTATGACTGACTTCACAAGTCGTCAGGCTCGATTGTGGTAATTGTCCTGAGCTGTCTGACGGGCACATTTGCCTAGCCATAGGGAAATGATATTGACAACCTGGGACCAATTACTATACCTACTGTAACCTTAGTTCATAGTTTACTCCACTTTTCCAAGTTCACCCACCTTATCCCGATTAGTCCTGGGAACACGGATTCATCGGATGTGAGCAGGTTATCTCTGTGTCGACGTGCCCATAGCTAGCAAAACCCAAAATGTGTCAGCGGACTTATCCCCCAAACAGATAAGCCCTGGTGAACCCACGTTTAGTTGAAGAACACTGTGATTTATCAAGATCTCAGGTGCATATATTTCGTTAGGAAACTTCCACAGCAAGTTAGAAACATATTCGTCATTCACAAAAGTATTGAAGATACGATGACTCTGTGAAATAAATGTGAACCTTTCCAATGTATCTGAACAGTTAAAAAGCCGAAACAGAACTTTCAACCTCATCAAAAACAAACATAATCTTTAGAACAAGCAGCTAGAAGAAGAATGGTTAAAAATTCACACTGAATTAGGTTGGAGGAACTGATGCAAACTACAATGAAATGCAGTTATTTTAAAGAGAGAGAAACAGCAGAGATAATGTTTAACGCTGGTTAACAAGCAAACGAATATCACTCGCTCGAACTAGTGAAGTGCAGCATTGTGTCAGTTCCACAGTAGTTCATTTGGAATTTTCAAAAAAACCATCAAATAGAGTATGATGGAGACTCAGCATTTCATTACTCGATTATAAAGTTTCACGTTGCGATTTGTAGTGGATCGGAACGTTTCTAACTAGAACCGTGCCTATCCCCCACAATAATTAAACCAGGAAACCAGCGAAGG
>LUCH01002211.1:80650-95930 GCA_013368495.1 Paragonimus heterotremus | reverse complement strand
GACCCGGGTCATTGTCAAAGGGAACAAGCAGTATACAACTCTAGCCTTCTATCAGAGAGTTATAAACAATGATTTCACTGGTTGAACTTCAACCAATCAACAGGCGACTTCACGGCACGCGCGAGATTTGGATTTGAAGGTAGGTTGCTTTTTGGGTCTGTAGAAGTGTAGTAGTTATTTATAGACTAGCCGCTTACTGCACTACCAGTGTCGTGTGGCATGTCAGTTAGGTACTGCCGTAGCTCGCCTCCTATCTCCTGGTTACAACGACTCGCCTTTGTTGCAAAACGGCCAAACGATCCACTTGCTGCCTGTGCACCAACTTTGTCCACCTAAAGGACCATGCGCTACAGTGCTTTGGCTGTAATACATGGTTTCATATTTCTTGCCTAAACGTTTCGCCAGAGCTGTGCCACGCATTCAGCTCAGCCAATCTAGACTGCATTCGATTTAATTGCGATGGCTGTCATGTAACAACCTGGAAATTTCACTGGCCTGTGTGCGATATGATGTGTAAAATAGTTCCAAAACGGATAGTTGCGTATTGTACCTAGGCTGTTAAGAGAGTTCGCATGATGTCTGTTGTTCGATTGCGACGGTAGCGCGAACCCGAACGCACGCGTGTGTCACACACTTCCGGTTTAGTCGCTCGTCGACGGCCCGTCTGTAGCCTGTCTAGCTAACTACGTGTCGGTGCCATTTCTAGCACAGTAAGAGACCATCTTTATATTTCGTGCGAAAAATGTTCGGTCTCTTCTCTCAACGGCTGTTTGTATTTCGCGTCTGTATCCCCTGTATCCCCTTCCTGGGATACTCATAAATTGATTTCCAATCCTGTTCGTACAAATGCCATGCTGATGCATGCCTGCAACATTTGTAGCTTCAATTGCAGCTGTCGGCCTTACGGAACATGTGACCGACTGTACAAGATGGCGCAGTGACCACGCTCCTTCCCGTCTAGACTACATCTTTACTAATGAGTTAATGGTAGACAACTTAACTGTGGATGCCCCGTTCGGCTTAAACGACCACGCCGTAATATCCTTCGATTACATTTGTAGTGCTGAGCTTACTCCCAAGGCAAACGTTCCAAAAAGGAACTTCCAAAGATTTGGGGTGGATGCACTCGACGCGTACCTAGCTAATGCTTCATGAGATCAGTTCAACTCAGCACTTTCTGTTGGGGAAATGTATGACCATTTTACTAATACCATTTGCGAAGCGATAGATTGTTCGGCACCATTCTACTCTACAACTCGCCGGAAACCGCAACAGCAATTACGGTCCCAAACGTTAAGAATCATCCACGTTGAACGTCTATCATGGACTCGGTACAGAACGTCAGGGGATCTAGATGATCGTAATCTGTATGCACAACTCCGAAACCGATGCACCAAACTAATTAGGGAAGGTCAATTAGATTTCCAGTGACGTTTAACTCAGCGATTCGTTAGTGATCCCAAAAGCTTGTACAACTTTGTCTCAAAAACCCGTAAAGCCAAAGCTGGCGTTCCTCAGCTAGCCGGTTCGCAAGGGCTTACTTGCTCAGATGGTGAAGCTTCTGACGTTCTGGCTGACTTCCGCGATACTGTGTTTACTAACAGTGTGCCTAACTGCCCCATGGCTGGAAGCGCTGAAAAATCTCCACAATAGATACTACAGCGGATGCTGTGCTAATGAAACTGCGTGGGATCAAACCCACATCTCTCCTGACAGACTGTATATCTCCTCTAGTCCTTGTCCCTGGGGCTGCATAGTTAGCTGTTCCACTAAGTATCCTGCTCACACAGTCAGTTGCTGCAGGACTAGTGCCCGAAAGCTGGAAGTCGGCGAATATCACTCCCACCTTCAAAGGTGGACAGCGCAATCAGCCTTGCAACTATCGTCCGATTGCCCTTCTGTCATGTGTATCCAAATTCCTTAAAGCGTTAGTCCATTATGCGTTATCTAAGCATCTTTTAGCACAATCTTTTTTTTGCAGTGAGCAACACTGCTTCCTACGCGGCCGCTCATGTACTACAAACTGGTTGCTGATTGTAGACCAGTGAACTAATGTTGCCGACAGAGGAGAGGGGGTCGATGCTATTCACCTTGACCTTGCCAAGACTTATAGCAGAGTAGATCATTCTGTTCTACTCGATAAACTTCATCGTTGTGGTGTCAAGAGTAACCTTTTCCCCTGGCTAAAATTTTATTTATCAAACCGTTCCTGTAGCGTGCGGATGGGTTCCTCTGTATCTTCTGTCAGACTCAGCGAAGTCCCACAGAGCTCCATCCTGGGGCCACCACTCTTCTCTATCTTCATCAATGATCTGCCATCCAAAGTATCGTCTCCACTGGTACTGTTTGCCGACGATATCAAAATCTGGCATATCATGCGTAACAGTTCTGACACGAACGCCCTGCAGGCTGATATTAGTGCACTTTATAAATGGTCTAACTTCAAATACAAAGTTATGCATATCAGGCATAAGCACAATATCCCTTACTCCCTTCAGCGGAGTACCGCTCCAAGTCACAGACAGAAAAAGACCTTGGCACTGTTGTGACACACAACCTCTCCAGTTCTCCCAATACTGAGGCCAGCGCCAAGAAATCCAGTAGCGTACTAGCGCTTCTGAAGCGCTTGTTTGGAACATTTGAGCGATCATGTTTTGATCACCTGCACAGCAGCTTTATTCGTCTTCACCTCGAGCAGGGAACCCTTGTTTGGTCTCCTCACTTACAAAAGGACAAGCTGATTCGGGGAACTGTTCAGAGGCGTGCGGCAAAAGCAGTCCGTGGATTGAATGCAAAACCCTACACTGAGCGTCTTCCTCAGCTAAATATCTGCTCTCTGCAATACCGCAGACGGAGAGGTGACCTAATATCAGTGTACATGATCATAAAGACCCCTAACCATCCGTGTAGATCCCTGCTCACTTCTGCGAATACTAATTCACTCAGTGGGTATTCCTTGAATATAAAATGTCAGTACAGCAGACTTGAGCCAAGGCACAGCTTCTTCTCGGTTCGGGTCTACAAGCCTGGAACTCCCTGCCAGAACATATTGTGAGTGTTACGACAGTCGCTGCATTCAGATTTGGTCTGGATCACTACTCTAACACTTAATCCAAATCCCAGCGTACTATTCTGCACACAGCCACGTATGTATGGTCGTCTGTTGAATAGCTCACACCTGTTTATGGATGTTCACCCAGCTATAGAACTTCGAGTTTAATAACAGTAGACCTGCGTCTATGTTTGTTCACTTATCTATTTGTTCTTCGTTTTAGTCTTGTGATACAACCAAGAAAAGTTGCGACGTGTAACTATCCCTCTGGTACAGAGATTTATCGCCTGGAGAAACGGAACTATCAAAAGTCGTGGCTTTCTACTTCTGTCTATCACCCATTGAACTGTGTTTGTACTTCACTTACGTATTCTGGGGATGTCGTGCGTCACATTTTCTTGGTCGTTGCAACGTCCTGTAGGATTTCTCATACGCGCACATCGCGCTTTACTGTATCCAGCTGTTTTGGCCTCCAAAAAGACAACTACTGTTGGTAGGTTTATGGACGGTGTTATTACGTTAGTCAGGTCAGTTTGAAGAGAACAACTTCACTGGAAATCATGAGTCTCAAGATTCCGATGCATTACCCCTACGCTTCCCACCATTTCCAAATAATGTCAACCCGGAAACTGGGGAAATAGATGGTCCGACGGGACCCGAACCCACTCGTTACGGTGACTGGGAACGTAAAGGGCGGTGTTCTGACTTTTGAATGTGGAAATCACTAAGTGTGGAGATTGACAATAACTCAGCAAGTTTGTCGGCACCACTGTTGTTAATGGTAAATCACAACAATTTCCTGCAGACGAGCAGTTTACAATTCTTGATTGCAACCCTCATCATAACATCCAGTATCCATCGTTCACAATTCGAATTGTTGGACCCAACTTAGCTGACCAACTATCTCTATGCTTCGTTAGTTTTTCCTCATACCAATTCTGTTACTCCCCTGTTCAAGGTGAATATGTTCATCCTGCTTTGTATTACCAGTCTTATAAACAAGGCTTCATAGGCATTTGGTATTGCTTCCATGTTTAACTGTCTGATTTGCTTTTTTTAAATAGAACGTTGATTTTGGGATTCACAATCATAGTCATTGTGAAATATCCTGTTTTTTATTCTTCACATGCTAGCCGTAGGCAAACAACTCGTCTTTGCAATTTCTATCTGGCACCTGTTATTTTCGTACGGGCCAGCAATTGTTTGTCTGACGACGGAGACCATCCCTCCGTAGTGGAGTCAATAAATGAATCGACAATGTTACGAAACAATCTACAGTAAATATTCACGATAAATTCCACCACACTAAGTCCGCTGTATGTTGGAAGAACGTTACTCTTGAATAATAGAGAAATTTCGACGAGTTCAGTTTCTCCAGCGCACCAAAATAGACTGTTGCCACAGTTAACTCCTGGTAACAACGACCGTGTGCTAAGGTGCGCGGAGACAAAGTGTGCATTGATTCAGACAATAGACAAGTAGTTTATATGTACACTGAACGTAACAAGCATGAAAAGTAGTGTGTAACAAAAGGAAAAAGGTAACAGACTCTACAGCAACAACAAGAATGGCACTGGTAAACACCATGCGGGTTAAGTATTATGACGGTTGCTGAGTCTATCTCCATCGATGTCGACGATGCTGGGATCACTGGATAATAGTTCCCGTATTCCAGAAAGGAATCCGGAGCTCTTCCGAAAACTATGGAGGGAGTAGCTCGATTTCAGTCATTAATAAGGTTCTGGCACCCATTATACTTCGTCGACTCACTGCGGCTCAGCAGGACAACATTAGGGAGGAACAGACAGGGTTTCCCTTGGGCGAGGATGGATAGTTTACATTTTTGCTCGTCAAATTTTGGAGTAGCGTCACGCATACCGCTGGCCAACAACTGCCGTATTTTCGACTGTAAAAGTGCGTTCGAATCGGTTGACGGATGTCCAATTCCAGAGTCGCTTAAACCCAGGGGTATGCTGACCAAGAACGTGAACATACTGTCATCGTTGTATTCCATTACTTCAGCTCTGGTTAGGGTTTACGGTGAACTGTCTGCCAGTTTCAACACAGTGAGTGGCGTGGGTCATCATTTTTGTTTAACTTTGTCATTGACGAAATACTGGAAGACTATCTCCGACACTCACAAGATGCTGGCGTGGACTTTTTGTCTGGTAGAAGACTGACTGATCTTGAATATGCTGACGACAAGATGTTGCTGTTTGACATTTTTCCAGCAGCACAACCAACGCTAGACTCCTTTTCGCTTTCTGCCAAATACTTCGGAATGCGTTTTGCGGCTTCAAAATGCAAAGCGCTTCTGCAAGACAGCAGTGATTACGTAGAGTTAATGCTAGCTAATATAGTTGTGGAAGTTGTTGACCGATTTGTAAACCTAAGGACCTGCGTCAGCGAGACGACAGCGGAAGTGTACGGAATGACCGAGAATCGCGTATCTTTGATGCTAGGGCGGTGTTCGCTAGTCTAGGACACCTCTGGCGACTGAAGGTTATCTCTCTGATACTTAATGATTGCTTATATAAGGCGACAATGAGGGTTGTGTTAGTTTACGGTAGCCAAACGTGGCCGCTCAGGGTAGAAGACGTGAACCGTCTTTAGGTATTTGACTGCTGATATCTGCGGTTGATTGCCCGTGTTGAGTTGCCCCAACGAGTAAACAACGAGGAGGTTAGGAAGCGGATATTTGGTAATGATTGTCAATCGAGTTCTTCCGTTCACTTCTTACATTTTCAGACTCAGGTGGTTAGGTCATATATTAAGGATGCCAGCCAGTCGTCTGTCACACCGAGCACTGTTTGTCAACGCTGCGGCAGACTGATGTAAAGTGCGAGGTGGACAGGCGATGACCTGGCGTAGACAAATGAGATCGTTCACGAAGGGGTTGGGCACTGTAGATCTGGTTCGTTTCCCGGGCTGGAGCCCTCGCGACTTGCTGAGTCAGTGGCTTGAGACGTTAGGTGAGATGGCGGCTAACCGAGCTCAGTGGCGTGAATGTTGTCGTTGTTTGACTGAGTTGTCTGTGAAATGAATGCATTTTATTCTGCGGGGTAATGAAAGCCGTGAGGAAGCTGTGTTGCTGATGACACCTTACATTCACTTACAGCTCGGTTGTTTGTTTGCAAGTTGTGGGCACAGTGGTGTTGACTAGTTAACCATGGATGTAGCTAATTTTTCTAGCAGTTAGGTCTCTTTCCGTCTCCTTTTTTCTCTTTTCCAGTACAGAGTTTGCTTCTGTTTTCCTTCTTGGTTGTGTGGTAGTTAGGCGTCAGTGAGAACCACTGATGTATTGCTGTTTATGATGATGATGTTAGAGGGATCTGTATCTAATCAGGTTCAGTGGAACTATTTGGGTCCTTTGAGTGAGTCGTCTGTAAAACAGGGATAATAAACTAAAAAAAAGCAGTGAACTTTACTTTAGAGCTGTCTTACAGATGTCATATTTTCACTTGCGCGTTGTTTGCTTGCTAACTGTAGAAACCTTGGTGTCATTCGTTAGAGCTTAGCTGAAGTGGAGACTTGATCGTTAGGGAACTGCCAAATCTTTGTCAACAGCTACTCTCTGGGATTGTTCGTTGAGTGATAGAATATCTGATAAGCGTGTCTGTTCTGTCGGCACTATTCCGTTGCATAAAATTATGGGTGGTTTGATCAACTATGGCGTGAAACTGCTCCCACGAAACGAAAACGTTGACTTAAACTGTGCCACTAACACCATCCTGCTTAGCGATAATACACAGACAGCCTAAGGCTGTGTGGCGGTTGAAGTATTACCATGTTGTATGTGGTTTCCGTAGTTTAAGTGCGTAGCTGTTTAAGATTAAAGAGGACTTGTGCTCGCATTCACCTTGGTCGTCAACCCTGGATATAGTCGAAAGTTTTGTGTACCTCGGGCTGCCACTTCTGGCGGTGTTGGTAGTGGAAAGATTTCCTTACGTATCGCTGATTTCCAGTTGGTACTTATTAACATGTAAGGCTGATTTGGCATCGGTCTCTCATTAAATGATGTTAACCACGACGCTGTGCTGAAAATTACTTTGCAGCTGCGAAACCTGGACTCCTAGCATCCTTGATGTTTGTAGGTTATCTGTTTTTGACACTCGTCTGCGCTATATTGCCTGTGTGATGACAGTGCTATGTAAGCAGTGACGAACTTCATAGACGTGTGTTGGAAACATGCGACCCCCAATTGAGCGATGTAGTTTTATTTGGTTGGTTAAAGTGGCTCGGTCTCGCCTGCCAAGCATCTGCCACGTCGCGTTTTCTTTGCGCTCCCATCACGTTAGACAAAACAACGGTCAGTTTGTGACTTGCCATAGAGCTTTGAAAAACGTGTCAAATTTGATTTCAATTGGCCTCTTTCCAATGGGGCTTTAAAGGTATTGGCTAGAAACGCCATAGGATAAAACTGCTGGACGAGTGGCAGGAACTTTGTTGTAGCCGTTTATAATTGTTCGTATACACTGTCCGGTTGTAAAAATAGAAGCCCTAACAGGAATACAATATACATTGAACATCACTCACAATTGATTACGGCCTTTACATTTCCGTTAACTTACTAGCCCACTCCTTTCGAAAAGAATCACTGTACTCGAGTTTCGCTCGTGTTAGAACCCTTCAGTAGTACGTATCCTTGCCACGGCCAGGATTCGACCTCCGGCCATGCTATGATGAAGATAGTGTTGACCACCACTGCACCATTGGCTTCACATTAATCACGACCGAATCCTTAAATTATGTGCTGCGCAAAACTCACAAACAGTTTCTTCCTTGTCATTGCTGCTTCACATTTCTCTTGTGTTCTTTCTTTTCCTTTTTTATTCACTGCTCATTTCATAATATTGAGTTACCACCCAGCCTGTCCTCGGACTTGTGTATTAGTGACACAGTTCTCATAATATGTCTGACTTTTTCTCACTTACAGATGTACTTCACTAGATAATGTTGCCTCAGACTGCAGTTTCTCAGGATGCCAGCAGCTGAAAACAAATTTCATTAGCGTGATCTATTTGGGAAACATGATTTGATGTTATCTCCTGTTTGGAAATGCCTGACAAATGAAGGTATTTCTGATTGAAAGTTGTCTATAGATCATTCATTCTACCAAAAAAAGTTGGGTATCTAACGCGATATATTGTCCGACAAGAAAGGCTATATATTAGTTTAAGCAAATGGGACCGGATTACACAAAGATATGCGCTTTTTCATATGGTGTTAATAAAATAGACAAACGGTCAGTATCGTTTGGCCGGCGCGGTCCAGACCTTGTATGCGTACGACTCTTACTGTCCATTCGCTGCTATTTTTTGCGTGGGTGCGCCTGCTTCTGGGTATCGCTCACCTAGGTATCCTTCGTTTAACCCCCGCTAGCCTTCGACTTATTTGTCATACCACCTAGGGTTACAAATCACGAACTTAGAACTTTTGCGCGGCGAAAATTCTTGATAACAGCTCGCTATCGTGTACTTGGTTTGGTTGTGTATCTCTTAAAGATACCGGCTTGTTCTGGCTTGAAACTGAGATGTTTGTTTGTGGCATGTAAACTTGACTTTCACTGCTTGTGTTTGGAAGGGGATTCCGAAAAATGAATTCTACCCCTTCTGTCTCATTTATCTACGAATTAAGATTTATTCTTTCTATCTTAGTTGCATGACAGTTGAGAGTCAACATCTTTCAGTGGTTTTTGTCGACACTACTGAAGATGAGCCACAGCATACTATTATTGCGTTATCGCATATTACCACCTCACAGAGGGTTTACATCCGCTCCGACAGGAGAACACGAGCTCCCGAGCAGCTCGCCGTCCGAGTAGCGTGTGAGTCTTAAACAGCTTTGTTGTCCTGTGGATTGGACTCTAGCTAAAGACGTTGGGGAGCCTTTGAAGCGGCGCCCGAATATGTCAAACGGCAGCACAGCTAATAAGCGTGCCTTTTGTACGTATTCCAAAATTTACCTATTTACGCTCACCGATTTAGGTGCTGACGGTTAAGGATTCTATTTCAGTTGGATTTCTCGCACCCCACCCCGCTGCAATATTTAATGTCTCCCAGTTAGCTTTTTCTTAAAGACGCGTATACAGCACCACCTGCATCTCAGCTCAAAGGCTGGCCAAAACCGTAGTGAGCGGTCTGTGTCCTTTTACGAGCCGATCGATGTCATTGAGCTGGTGTGTCAAAGGTTGTATGGCATAGACACTGTAGGTTTTATGTTCATTTGTACTAATTGTGAGTAGGACTGTGACATTCGCCTTGCGACCGGTTTTAATGTCGCATGCCCCCACTCCACTTGCTCGGAAGATTATGATCGGTTCAGACAGTGCCGGTTGATCTTTGTCTATTTGCCACTCTCTTAAACAGACGAATATCGCAAGATGTACCGCTGACGCTAATTCCGTGTATTTTCAATGGTAAGCGTGACGACGTTGCAACTGACCGGGATCATCAGTTTCTGGGATTTATTGCTCTGCATCCAACTTCATTTGTATTAGTCGACGAAACGTGAGCTCTCCTGACGTTTCGTCAGTCGTCTTGCGACGCGAGGTCTTGTAGGTCATTAGGACTTCAATCACTGTATGCTCCAAGGACATACCGGTAAGTCGCGCTCTTTCTGTGGTTTCCTTCAATAAACAGTTCAACCGCTCAACTGTATCATTTGTAATTGATCTATGCAGTACCGATTCAGCATGTTTAATGTCGTGAACCGGGAGAAAACGGTCAAACTCGCTCTAGTAAATTGTGGCCCATTATCCGTCATGATTTCATCTGCGACCTTCAAGCGGACTAGAAAGCACCGCAGTCGTATAATGCCAGGCAGTAAACACCTCACCACAGAGGTAGACTTCGAACCATTTGCTATATAAACTTGTGGTGACCAAGTAGTTTTTCTGATCTTAAGAGACGGAAGTGAATGGGTCCGTGATGTCAGTGGCAATTTTGGACCAGGACTTCATTGGGTAGACGACTGTGTTGTATTAATTCGTCAACTGGCTAGGCGCTTTTGTTGGCTTATTGACAGGTGGCAACTACCTACGGACTCTTCTGTTATCAATAATATTCCCGACCAGCGAAGCAGTTCCTTCATCTTGCGTTTCATTCGTATCACTCCTGGGTTACTCTCGTGTACATGCTGCGATCTGGGGCTGAGTTCTGGTGGTACTGCAGACGTAGATCCTCGCATAAGACACCTATCTACAGTCGTCAATTCATGTCAAACATAAAGCGAATGTACCTTACTGGTGAGTCCGTTATTAGCAGGTCAACGTTGCATGACGTGTTGGCTGATTTCCTTCAAGTTTATTTCGTTCTCACCTGTCGAATAAAGCTCCCAGTTGTTACTAATTACTTCATAAGAATTAAGTGCACGGGTCGTAAACTTCTCATCCTCCTCCTCGCAGTAAGCCACATCCAGCGGAAGCTGCGAAAATCTGTCAGCAGCTGGATTCTGTCACCCTGGACGGAATTTAATCACAAAATTCATAATTTAGCAATCTAATGTCTCGGCTGTTTACTAGCAGCGGCTTGAGCTCGATCATTCCTCTGCTCAGTAAGTTTGTGAGTGCAGTATGGCATATGCGAAATGAAACTAAACACCTGAACGGGAAGGTTTTCCATTTTTTCCAGACTCAACCTTAGACGGTGGCTTC
Source organism: Paragonimus heterotremus (assembly GCA_013368495.1). Taxonomy (NCBI): domain Eukaryota; kingdom Metazoa; phylum Platyhelminthes; class Trematoda; order Plagiorchiida; family Troglotrematidae; genus Paragonimus; species Paragonimus heterotremus. The sequence goes on along the minus strand of LUCH01002211.1, from coordinate 85,224 downwards.
TTTTTGTCAGCCGAGTGCAAAACTTCTGCAAGTGAAGGTGTTATGAACCGCGTGGACTGACAATTGATGCAAAATCACTAACGCCCGGCGTTCACTATAACCCGGCTTGGCTGCGACGGTTGCACTAACGATCTGCGTTATCACGGCCTATACGTTGACGCACGAACTATCGCAAATGAAGAAGACAGGAACCCTTCAGCCAAGGGTATATTTGCTCTCAACCAAAACGTGTTCAATTACACTGGAAAACTCCACCGTATTTATGATGTTTAAGCAGGGGCTCATACAGTAACGGAGGCTCATACAGTAATGGAGAACAAAACGACATTTTTGGGTTACTTGTGGAATTATCCCAACAGAAAGCTTTCAGAAAGTGCCTACGACCCCTTTTTCTTGACCATTTTATATTTGGGATGGAATCGCTCCTGAGCCAATATCTAAAGCGTCCCTTGAAACAAACGTATATCATTTCTCGTCGAAAATAGACGTTATGCGCATCAGAAAATATCGCTGCCCTGACAGACCAGTCCCGTCATTTTAATTAAAATGCTAATTTCTCTATTTTTAAGCGAAGACAACTGGTAGACACTAGTGTTTTCAGAATCCGCACTTCTCGACAACTAATTCGGCAGGCTGCTGTGGAGGATACCCTCGAGTGTCTGCTATGTCTCCAAAACGCGTTTATACGAATTCACCCTTGGATATTGGCTGTGGGTCGGCGGTTCTTCTTCAGTGTTCTTAGTCACGATGGAGTTGAATCTCGCGGTCAAGCTGACATGGGGATTGGGCTAAACCTTAGGGCATACCAGAGCCTTCTCTGTTGTATCCCAGTGAATTATCGTCTGTATTATCATAATTCAACCAGAGCCAATCGATACAGACGAGGAAGACATTTATTTATCGTATCTGCATATGTTCCAACAGACAATATTTTATGTGCTATCAGGAACACCTCCCTCCTCGACGTCCTCTTTGAACTCCTGAGATATACTGAGCGTTCAGACATTGTTATACCTGATGGAGACGCACACGTACAACTTGATCGTCTCAGCCCAGAGGATAAGCGGCTGGGCGATCTGGTGGGTGTTCACGCGTGGTTGTGATTATTCATAGTTGTGTGTGGGTTGGGATACCGCCAGGACGCTCAGACTTAGACAGGAGAACGATTGAGATTCTCAACCAAATTTTTTCGGCTCAGACGCCTTTACCCCAAGACAGCGGGTGGGTGGCAGTGTATCAGAACTAGTACATTCCTCGGAAAAAGATGCCAACCTTTTTCCAATCCCCAACCTAGAGGACCAGGAGACTGGTTCGTCAAACCTCTACCTATTGGCCTGCCTGGTATGAGTGATTCTATCGGTGTAGTGGCCACACCGTCCAGTTAAGCCTAATAGGTCATCGAGGTGCGCAAGCCGTCATACCACGTCAAGGTCCAGTCTCGTTATGATGGTTCACACGTGATGCACTGATAATGGCACATTTCATCGAGTTACTGATGTCAGTACAAACGACTTTAATGCACTACATGGAGACCACCCTGTAAAACTCAAGCATGCACTCAAGTCTATTACATCACCGTAAAATCTCAGTGACGCCTTCTTATTGAAGATTGTATCGTTCATTTCGGAATAATCACCTTGGCTCAGATCAGACTGTTGTTCGTGCCCGCTTCGTTTTATGGGATACTCAGAAGTCATTTGCTCATAACTGGTGTACTCCGTTGGAAATCAATCGGCGATGATACACACAACGCTTGTTTAGCAGCACTGACAGTTAAACAGCCCGAACCGTAGCATTGGAATGTCCCAGACGAGCACTAAACTGAAATATCAAGAGTTGTAGGGATCTACTGTGAAGAGGTCTATTCCAGAGAAGCACCGCAGACACAAGTCGGTTTCTGCTTATTCCACAGAACTTATTAACAAACGACGACTGATCTCCCCTAAACCCGAATACGACAAAGAACACCGTGAACTAAAACGCAATCTTACGAAGACTGTGTGGAGACCTTGAGGCTTACTTCTCTCGGCCAGCCAATAGGGAAAAGGTATCTTTTATCGGGGTACAACCGGATGCTGCTTTCCCTGATTCGTGGTTGCACTGGCCGTCGGCAAGCTGTTAGTGAAACTGTAGGTAAAAGCGAAAGATTGTTGTCTGAGCTGACCACACTCTTTCGTTCCGTATGAGAAACTGAAGGGACACCTCACGGCTAGTACCTGTCAACAGTCCTAGCTGTTTTCAGGAAAAGTGTTTGGAAACCATCTGACGATCACAGAAGTATTTGCCCTGTCTCTACCGCATCGGAAGACTTCACGGGTCTCATAATGCGGCAGATTCTGTAACACAGAGAGAACCATACAACAGAAGAACAGACAAGTTTTCGGTCTGTTCATACCTTTACTTTGTGACAGACACCGGAGCATCGGCCATCCCCTTTCCAGCCAACGAAGGCGGTATTTTTGGACACAAAGGCTGTTTTTGACCAGGTTGTCCGACACAACCTCCGAGGCTGTCTTCGTCAAAGTAGAGTCTCAGTGAAATATTTCAGTTGGTTGAATTTATATGCCCGCTCCGAGTGCTGGGTGCGTGTTTATAGGTAGCTATCTTGAACCTGCTCTAATTCGGATGGTATTCGAATTGGGTGTCTGTTCTTCCCACTCCTTTTCAACTTTGTGGTGAGCGATGTTTTGAGGGATTACTCAGAGGTTCCGAGGATCTCAAAATGGATCTGTCGGATAATAGGCCGACTAATATTGAGTATGCGAATGATATTGTAGTATTGAGTTCTTCTGCAGTTCTCAAGTAATTCCAACCATGAATAATCTGCAGAAAATATGCAAACCTTGCTGAATCAGTTTAGTAATATGGCTGGCTTGTATGCTGTGCATTTTGCACTTTCGTAGTATAGTGTTGTTACAAGAGTGACTTGGTCAAGACCCTGCTTTTGTTATAGCAAGGAGACCGCTTGAGACCGTCGATCACTTCACTTACCTGAGCAGTGTCATCTCGTCATTCTGCAGTATTGTTGACAAAGATCCCACGAGAATAACAAAGGTACATAGTGCATTCGCCAACTTTTGTCACTTGTAGCGTTGCAAGGGCGTTCATTTGTCGATTAAAGGCAGAATTTGCATTGTGTGTGTGCGCTCATCTTTGCTTTGTGGATCGTAACCCCTGCCTATTCGAGCGGAAGATGCACCTAGACTCTAGGTACTTGATCGCCGTTGTATCCGTCAGTTTGCCAATATCGTCAGGGCCAACTGTGAGCAACATGATATTCTTTCTATTGTATCTTGGTATCCGGCCTACGGGCGCGTAAACGGACAACGGAATAACGGTTAGTTAAAACGGTAGATAACGGAACGACGTTCAACGGTTCTGAACAACGGACTACGAAATATGCAAGATTAATACGAATCCTCCCGGTCAACTCAATCACCCAATGCTAACGGATGAACTCAGAGAAAAGACAGGCCTCCGGACAGAGCCATTTTATGCCACTCAACTCGAAGACAATACGGTCACAAACTAGACTTGGAGTTGAGCTTCTTTCTGGCGCTAGGTTGACCGATCTAGAGTATGGGGACGACATTGTCTTACTTAGCCCTTCTGCCGAAAACATGCAGACCATGCGGGACAGGTTGAGCGACCGAGCTGGTTTGTGTGGAATGCGCTTTGCACCTTCAAAATGCAGTGTTGCTTCAAGACTGGGGCACTTCAACTCCTACTTTCTTCATTGCAGGTAGTCCGCTTGAGACTATGGACAGTTCCACATATTTGGGTAGCACTATCTCGTCAGCCTGTAATATTGCTGATGAGATATCAGCGACAATTGCAAAGGCACGAGTTGCCTTTGCCATACTTCGTCGTCTTCGGCGTCGAAAAGACGTCCGGTTGTCGCTTAAAGGAAGGGTATATAATGCCTGTGTGCGCTCCGTTTTGCTTTATGGTGCGGAAACGTGGCCTGTTCACAAGGGAGGTGTCAACAGGTTTGCTGTGTTTAACCATCGTTGTCTCTGCCAGTTGGCCCATATTAAGTGGACTGATCGCATGAGCAATGTGGCAGTTCGCCGGCGCGTATTCCAGAACGCTCGGGATGCGCGATCAATTGGTCAACTAATCACAGTACACAGCCTGCGGTGGTTAGGTCACGTATTCCGTATGCTATCTGATCGTCTACCATACCGGGCATTGTATGCTGAGGCCACCAACAGTTGGGTAAAACCGCGTGGTGGTCAAGCAACAACGTGGTCACGAAATATGAAAACCTCGACTGCTCCATTGAGCAAAGTGGGTAGGTGTCGCCTTCCCGGATGGGGTCTTCGTGATCACTCTAACCGTTGGTTAGAGACGCTATCCGAGATGGCGATGTGTCGTAGTCAATGGCGTACCTGTATCCATACCATTTTTAGTTCTTCTGCTCAGTCTTCTTTTAATAATTTCCAACCTTCTTAGTAACGTTTTCTTCTAGGATATTCCACGTCACTGTTGAGGTGAGCGGCGGCCCAAGCCACAATACCTTTTGGTCAGGCTCATGGCTGTTATGATGATGATGATGATGATGATGATGATGA
>LUCH01002211.1:28022-80550 GCA_013368495.1 Paragonimus heterotremus | reverse complement strand
ATGATGATGATGATGATGATGATGATGATGATGATGATGATGATGATGATGATGATGATGATGATGATGATGATGATGATGATGAGACCACATTTAAAGGGCTTGTGACCAGTCAGAAAACAGGAACAGAAGTGGACTAGACAAAGATCCAGACAGTACAATGATGTCCCAATTAAAGGACGTGTGTTTGGGCGGGGCGCTAGAATTTAGCACAAAGGTTGAGAACGCACGTGACGAGTGAAGTGGCACATGACTGTTACGACCCAACCTGATAGAGTAAAGACAAGAACAAACACAAGACCGCGAGCAGTATCTCTATCACGAATGAACACAACGATATTGCAAAACGGTACGAAAATCAGAGCTCAAAAATTAGAACGTAAATCTCGCAGCTTAGAGCCCCCAACAACTAAGGAAAAGGACGGCCTTCAGACGACTTTTATTTGCTGCCCAGCTCGAAGGCAAAATAGCGGTTTACAGCAACTGTATTTATAGGTTTGGGATGGCCTTGGACCTAGGCCACCAAATGGACTAATCAGGGGCGAGCACAACTTCTCGGACATTCCAGGATTCTGGCGGGCGTTCAAATTCCCATGCATATTCCATGCATATGAGGTTAATTTTTGGGAAAATGTGCCTTTTCCCAACACTTTCCTTGTTGAGCACTATTGGTTCCGCCGTTGATGGGGGTCGAGCTGTATTGGGTAGGTAGGCTTGCGTTTCCGGTCCGTCCACTGCCTTCGTTGCAAAGCTGTCAGCTCTCTCCTTGGTTTGGGGGTTGAGGTTGTTGAAGTGGCCGTTTTAAGAATTTGTACTGTTGGGCGACTGATCTCGAAGGTGTCGAGGAGTAGGTCCAAAGGCAGTTGATTCTGAACTTGTGCAGTGTTGGAGGAGTGGCATGGGCGAAGTTGGTTCCGATGGCGCACCCAGATGTCGCTTCCCACGTTGACATCGTAAAAGACCGTGCCATTCCGCTGCTTAACAGTTGCTACTACCCAGTGGGGGCGACCTGGGCGATAGTCTCTTGCATAGACTAGGTCGCCGTCAACAAATCCACGTCGAGAGAGCTGCTGTGTATCTCCCGGGAGTTTGTCCATTGGAATCATTGCGTCAAACTTTGTCCTCAGCTTGCGGCTCATGAGAGCTTCTGCAGGCGAGAGTCCTTGAGGAATCGCCGGATTCGGGGTGGTTCTGTAAGTGAGCAAGAACCTTTGCAACACTTCTTCGGCTGGTCCCTCCTCGCGAGACTTCAGAAGTGCTCTCTTGAAAGTATCCACGAAGCGCTCGACTTGACCGTTGGACTGTGGGTGGTATGGTTGTAAATGCAGATGGCGAATGCTGTTCTGGGTGCAGAACTCCTTGAACTGTACCGAGGTAAACTGTGATCCATTGTCCGAGACAAGCGTGTCCGGGAGACCATGTTGGCTGACAATGCGCCGTAGATTGTTGATGGTGGCTGAGGTTGTAGTGTGCGTCAGTGAGACGATCTCAGGCCACTTGGAGTAAGCATCCACCAGAATGAGGTATACCGTACCGTTGATGGATCCCGCAAAATCCACATAGAGGCGTGACCACGGATGTTTGGGCTGCTTCCATGGCTGAGGTTCGACGCGCGGCGGGTTCTTGGCGGCTTCGCGACAGCGGCTGCATTGCTTAACCAGATCTTCAATCTGGTTGTCGAGGCCAGGCCAGTAGACGTAGCTCCTGGCGATCGCTTTCATACGTCCGGCACCAGGGTGTCTTGAATGAAACTGTCTGAGGACAGATTGGCGTAGCGAAGAAGGAATGACGATGCGATCGGCGAATATTAGACAGGAGTCAACGACTGAGAGGGATTCCCGTCGTAGGTAGGACTGGCAGGGTTCACCTGCTGGTGGAGTTGATGGCCATCGGGTTTGGACGAATTTGATTGCCTGTTGCAGCACGCGATCAGTTTGCGAGGCGAGTTTGATATCGGACGCCGTAGTTAGTGTTGCACGGATTACGTCGAGAAGCGTTTTACGTATATCTTTCTCAAGGGATACAGTGGCGATGACTGTGTCTTCTTCAGCGTCACGCTGGTTGCTGATGAGTCGAGAAAGGGCTTCAGCCTGGCCGAAATCCTCAGTTCGACGATAGCAGATGTCGAAGTCGTAGTTGACAAGGATGGTGGCCCAGCGCTACAGTCGGCTGGTAGAGTACACTGTTATACCCTTCTTTGAGTCGAAGATGGAGAGAAGTGGCTTGTGGTCCGTTAGAAGGGTAAAATGGCTACCGTAGATCATCTTGTGGAACTTCTTCACAGCAAAGATGAGTGCCAAAGCTTCCTTCTCGACTTGACCATAGTTCTTCTCTGCGTCAGTGAGAGTGCGTACTGCATGCATGATGGCTTTCTCAGACCCATCGGGGAAAACGTGAGAGATCACTGCGCCAACATCAAAGTTGGAGGCATCTGCCGCTACGAAGATAGAGAGGCTGGGATCGAAATGAGTCAGCAGAAGGTCTGATCCCAGCATGGACTTGATTTTGTCGAAAGCTCGTGTGCACTCAGGAGACCAGTGCCATTGTGAGTCCTTTCTGAGAAGTTGGTTCAGAGGCGCTCGGATGTCATGCAACGAAGGTAGGAAAGAGCCGTAATGACTGACGAGACCCAGGAACAAACGAAGCGATGAAACATCCTTCGGAGGCAGCATGTGCTGAGTAGCACAAACGTTCTCAGGGTCCGGACGGCGGCCGATAGCGTTGAAGATGAAGCCGAGGTATTTGATAGACGACGTGAAAAATTGGCACTTGTATACTCGAAGCCGAAACCCGTAGTCTTGGACGCGTTAGAGAACGGCCGCGATTCGTTCTCGAAGGTCGTCACGCGTTCGCCCATTGATAATGATGTCGTCCAGGTAGTCATCCGTGCCAGGCAGGCCGGATAGCATGGCATCCATGCTTTGCTGAAAAATGGCAGGGGCGGTCTTGACACCGAATGGCAGTCTGGTGTACTGATACAGACTGCGATGTGTGTTGATCATCAGCAGATCACGGGATTGTGGATCGACTTCGACCTGCAGGTATGCATCGGCCAGATCGGGCTTTGCGAAGCACGTTCCACCGTTAAGGATCGTGAACAGGTATTCAGGGACGGACAGTGGATGGCAGTTAGCTTCCAAAGCAGCGTTCAACCCGATAGAGAAATCAGCACAGATGCGAACTGATCCATTGGCCTTTTTCACGACAACGATGGGGGCTGCCCAGGATGAGTAGGTGACAGGTGTCAGCACTCCCAGATCTTCAAAGCGTCTGAGTTCCTCGTCGACGAGAGGCAAAGTAGCGTAAGGCACAGGATGTCTTGGGCGGAAAATGGGTTGGGCGGCAGGTTTGAGGTGCCAAACCGCTTGAGTACGAGTGCAGCAGCCAAGACTTTCGTTGAACACCGACTTGAAGCGTCGAATGAGTTCATCCGCATTGCGTGGCGGATTCGCTGTGGAGGGCTGCAGTCGGTTGCAAGTGTCCATGATTGATTGTTCCGCCAGGCCAAGCTGTTCAAACCAATCGAGGTCAAGTAGGTTGAGATTCGAATCAGACAGGTAACAGATTGCATCGATGGCTTTGTGCTTGAAGCTGACACGACAATGCAATTGCCCAGTTAATTGCACTGTACCACCACAGGTGCTGGTGGCAGAATGGGATGTCAACTGGAGTGGCGAACGGCCGATTGACTTCCATAGTCGATTGGAGATAATGGTGATATCAGACGCAGTGTGAAGCTGTAGACGAGCTGGGTGCCCGTTGATCAGTACGGATACGAACTTTCTGCGTGAAGTGACGTCGACTTTGAAAGAGGCGAACAAACTGGTGGACCTGGCGATTGGTTTAGATTTAGGTGGACATGGTCACTTGTTGGTTGCGCATTGACTGCCCGATGTGCGTGATTGACAATAGCCGTCCTTGTGATCCATCTTTTTGCAGTGTTGATAGCGGTGTTGCTCGAAAGGGCAGTAACGCGTGTAATGCCATGAGCCGCAATGCCAACAATGACCGTGCCGACTATGAAGGTCACTACAATCAGTAATGAGTTAGGCAACTACGAAGGCAAATAAAATGGTATTTTCGAGGAATTGAGTTCTTCCCCAACCCCTTCGATGGCTATTTGGAAAATGTGCATGTTCGTGATTGCTAATCGAGGCAGTGGAAAGCCACCATCTTCGTTGCTTGGGTTACGTACCCTTACACCGATGGAGCGTCTGTCGTACCGCGCATCGTTCATTTTGGCTTGTGATGGTTGGAGGAAACCGCAAGATGGCCAATCGATGAGGTGATCACAGGCTACGAAATCCTTGACCGTTCCTGTGAGCAAGGTTGATGGTTGCCGTCTGTCCGGTTGGAGAGTTCGCGACCGTGCACACCACTGATTGGGGACGCTCTCTGGTATGACATTCTGTCTCAGTGAATAGAGTATCTGTATCCGCAAATTTGGCTCCCTTTATTCGTGTACCTCAACTGTCTCTTGTTTGTTCATTTTCTCTTTATACACTTGTACCTATTTACTGCCCTGTTGCTTCATTGGCCACTGTCATGACCAACGACAGCCCGACCCGTAGTATGCGGAGGTGCGGCTGAAAACTGAATGAAGTTTATGAATGTACATCCTCTAAGTAAATACCCATCTGAATCAGCGACAGACGAGCCCATTGTTGACGGACCATGAATGTCTCATTGTGTTTTCTTTACATGGTCATATGTGACTGGCAGAATAATAGACTCGCAAGCATTAACTGCACTTCAGAAGTGCTGACAGAGGCAAGTTATCCTATGATTGTATTGGTATTGTGCAACAGGGTCTGTATCAAATGTTGTTTTGGTGTGTATATGGTCTGCTCTCATGATGTTTTGCAGATGATGTGCCTGGAATCGTTAACGTTTGTGTTCGACTCTGCCTCAGCTGAATCGATCTGCTTCTTTTATAATGATCAATGGGACAGTACGTTTTTTCTGCCTGCATAGGATAGCTGACAACTTGAAAACGTCAAATAGCCATGAATGCATGAATGCAATTAACATTTACGTGCCGGCTCTGTGAACGCAGTGTTGACGAACAAGACACTGGTCAAATTACCTCGTGTTAGTATGACGTGATTTTGGTCGATGAACATGATGATGGCGACACAACACTATTCCCTCGCGACAACTATTCGCTTAGGAACTAAGCCCATTTGGGTATGGTGTCACGCTTTCCTGGCTGTGATGCTGGCCTACTAGGATGGCGTGCATGAATGATTTTTGATTGAGATAAATATCATTCGACCAAATTATTGCACTGAGATCACAGCAAGGAGCTCATCGATGTTTACACCAGTAAAGATGTAACTAGTGGATTGGCATTTAGAAAACAACAGGGTTGATGTGGGTAACGAATCGTATCGGGTGGCATCAACGGATAAGCAACCAGGAGGTTAGGAAGTGGGTATATGTGGTAGTGGTTACGGAACGATTTTTTTGTTCACACACTTACACAGGCTGAGATGGCTAGGCCATATGCTAAGGATGCCAGCTCGTCATCTACCACACCGAACACTCTTCGTCCATGCTGCGGCCGACTGGCTTAGTATGCGAGGTGAACAGATGATGACCTGGCGTAGATAATTGACGTCGTTCCCCAAAGGGTTGTCCACCTGTAAGTCGGGTTCATCTCCCAGATTGGGGACCTCGCGACTCACAGAGTCGGTGGCTGGAGACGTTAGGTGAGATGGCGGCTAGTCGAGCTCAATGGCGTGAATGTTGCTGTTGTTTGACCGAGTTATCTGTAAAGTGAGTGCGCTTAATGCTGCACGGCCGTAAGCAAGTTATCTTGTTGATTATGGCTTACTTTCACTCATAGTTCGGTTGTTTGTTTGCAAGGTGTAAGCACTTTAATGTTGGATATTTAAATATAGACGTGACTATTTTTAGCAGTTAGGTCGCTTCTCTCCCCTTCTTTATTCTTTTCTATTTATGTACAAGGTTTGCTTTTTTTTGGTTGTGTGACAGTCAGGCGTCAGTGAAAACTGCCGATATATTGCTGTCCATATTGACGATGATTATGATAATGATCGTGACGATGATGATGGATAACAAGTCGTCGGTGGATAATAAGTGGTGGGATTATATCCAGAACGTTCTCAAACCCAGAAACTGTTATTTTTGAACACAACCTGCTTCAGTCGACTGATTTCAATAGCCTTAACGAAATTCCTCAATGGGGACGAGTATCCACAAAGTCTGAATTGCGTAGCCAATGGTTGATGTGTCGCATATATTGACCAGTGTTCATTGTGTAATCATAATCATAATTGTGTGTGCATTCGAACTACTACCAGTAACTTTAAATATCGACGAAAATGTATGATTTCACTTAAATTCGAGGAAAAGCATTCAACTTCTATCGAGCATCCGCATTCCTTTGGTTTGCTTTTGAAAAGTTGGGACTCTGCACTATCGAAGTAGATGCGAAGCAACACTGTTTCAGCTTGCGACACAACCTGAACAGAGGTATGTGAATGAAATACCACTTTGGATTGTGCCTTTATCATATACTGTCAGTTTTCTATGCTGTTGGCATAACAAAACGCTTGTTCCCTGGTGGGATTGGTCGAAGCGAATAAAGGTAGCTGGTTACACCGATACTAATGTGTACACCTACGCGCCTGGATAAAGTGAAGCTCACGGTTTGGTGAACGGTTATAGACAACTAGACCCGCTTCTCGAAATACCCACATCTTGTAATGGTTTCCGTTTCCAGTCGTCTTAGACGTTACAGGAAATCATCCGTAACAGGAAACTTTGAATAACAGATTCCTAACAAAATGCGAATGGAATATGTGAGAGGCTGTTTAGAATAGGATCCCCTAATTGGGCGTCCGTTTGAACACTAGGTACATTTTAAGGTATAGGAAGTTTTTGTAGGTGTGACTGTGGAGGGAATGTGTTCACACCAGGACGTACAAAGCATAGGATACTTGATGATCTCGGGATAGTCGAAGAATAGGAAATTTAACATACTTAAGCATATATCGCATGACAACGATCACTTGGAGTTAGAAACCTCGACTTGATAGCATACAAGCCAACTTCTCGAAGCTGGCTATTTATCGAATATACATGCGATATTACTGGATAGTCTCTGTATTCTAGAACATCCTCCCTTTCGTTTGCTCGGCCGATTGATCCCCGTGGTCTTTACGAAACCTTCTGACTCTTACCTTTCAGTTCTTGACGGTCTTTGTTATGTTTAGAGTTGAGGAGAATTATTTGCTTTTTCTTCGTCCGTTTTTTTGTGTTGACGATGTTTTTGGAGTATCTGTTTCCACTAGTCCTCTCTGCCATGTTAACCGTGTTTGTTGAGGTGGTCAAGCGGGCGATGCTGAAGTTTATTGGAAGTAGGTAATCTTCACGCACAGTGGTTTCGTTTTGCTTGTCAATGTGACTCTGACGGGTTTACCATGTATCTATCCATTACCTCATTACTACGAATTGCTTGTGTTTTCCTAATGCGGCCGGCAGCCCATAGTTTTGAATGTGAATAAGTTAGCTTGAGGGTTGGTCACCGTTAGTTCTGTCCAGTTTCCTAGCTGAGATGTAGAGGGTGCAGTGTCACTGGCCAGAGATTGTTGAATATATCTGGAATTTGAATCCGGCAATGGCCATGTTATGCTAATTTTCAGTGTAAAGGACCGTGACTGTTCCGTTGGCTGAAATCAGTTGATGTCGCCTGTCGTGAAATTCGTGATCGCTGGAATCGCGCGCTAAAAATACCATCAAACGTGACGGTATACAACAGTCAGTGGCGAACTTGCGTACACACACGTGCTGGCTCTTGAAGTTATTGCTATATACTCCGGTTTTTATTTTTCATTTTCTCTTTTAAATCCCTCCGTATTCCTGATTAGTTCTGCGGTGAACAGTGTCTCGGGCGACAGTACCCCATCGTCAGTTTCATATCCTTTCATGTGTGTATTTAAGTAAACCAGTGCAACGTTACGTGCGACAAAACCATCACATGTATGCATGCAGCCGCAACGTCTTGTAAATAATCTTTGAGTTGCTCGGCCATCTCTATGTGAATTGTCCGCTGTCTTGACATTTCTGCTCAGCCGATCAAATGTGAGTGGTTTTTAACGTGTAATGCTCCATCTTATCGGCTGTTCACCAGTAATGTGGATATTAACATTGGTTTGTATCCGCACAATTTTAATTCAACACGAAAAAGCTGAGAAATTTATACACCTAGAACAGTTGAATAATCCAACTTTTTAGTCCACATAATCGCTTTAAGAATAGGCCTTACAGAGTTGAAATAAATGTTCAGTACTGCGTGAGAAATTGCTGCTCTTCCTTTAAAAAACAACGGATAAATCATTTGATCCAGGCGACTCACTTTTGCTGGTTATCCGTTATTCTACTGTCTTTAAGCTGTCACATTGGCATAAACGTCCCTCACTATTTCGGCTCATTGTGTGCGATACTCTGTGGCATATGGTCAGACTAAAATTTGAACAAAGCAGTCAGTGGGACTTCGTCCTGAATTGGTCACTGTCCATTGGTGAAGATTACAACACACTCTCCTAAGCATTTTGTTGGAAGCCGTTCGATGTGTTCTTGTTTTATCGGTTGCATTTGTCCATAGTAATTAATGTCCATTGCACGATCGATAGACGGGAGCCACGTCTTCTCCACTCCGAACAAGCGATGCTAACTGTCTCCGTGTTTTTTGTCCAAGCATGTATAACGACACGCAAGAGCAGTGGCTCTATCTACCATTCTGTAGTGCCTGGCCGTGTCAACAAAGGAGGCATCATGACGTAATTATCTTTAGCTTTGACGTAGAAATTTTCCTTCGGACGAAGACATACTGGACCCGTCATGTGGACTGATAAACCATGGTTGCAATGAATTTGGTGGGCTTAACGGTTCTCGAGGTGTTGTCAACTTATGGCGACCCGAATACGAGGCACACTTGTGGCGAAAAGGCGGCCAATAAAGCACAATCTTTATTGTCCAACTCGCTTGTTACCATGCCACACGCGCGCCCGCGTTTACGAATCGCAATTCCAGTTCACAACACCCCCGGTTTCCGCTCGCACGTCGTATGCGCTTTTGCCCGGTTTATTTGTGTGATCGGCGCCTTCTGTCGGGAGATTTTCCGCTTGCCATTTCTCGTTGAACGAGGGGTCATCCGGTCGCTGGTGATGTCCGCAATCTATCCACTGTGGACTTTGACCGTATTCCACGACCGTGTCGAGATATTCCTCTGAATGTTGGTCCGATCCAGTCGAGCGATGACTCATCCGGTTGCCCAGGCTGTCCCTGATCCGTTCGCTGTGGGCTTTTGGACCTACCTCCCTCGCGTTGAGATATCCCGCCGAGTGTTGGAATCCTCGGCTTGATAATCCACCACACAGTTATGACATGGGTTTGCCCTCCGTTGTTGCAGTTTTCGTTGGCTGCAGTTTGATTCTAACTAGAAGTTTGCAACATACGTTAAGGCTGGAAATACAACCCTGGTCAATATTCTTGTTTCTCAACACAATCCTTTATCACGACTCCTTGTGTACGTATCATAAAGTCGTTAGTTTGCCAAATAACTTGCCGCCTACATTTCAGCTTGCTTGCCCTCTCTGCTTACTCTGCTTTCGTTGTTGTCACTCGCATAGTCGTGAAATGGTCAGTCGTTCTTGCTAACATGTACTGAAACTGCTGCTAACGAGCCAGTAAGACTAAATGGACTCGCCTCACATCACGTGACCGGGCTTCAAGGGAGCAGCAACATTGATAACCAAAATCGTACACCTTTTAGACAAAAGTGCAGACGGAAGCTTAGCTGCCGAGAGTTGACTTTTGTTGGCTATTTTCCCTCTTTTACGGTGTAAACTGTCCGTCATCATACAACACCTACGTAGCGATATTGCTTTCTGTCAAAGTTGTTTATAACGCAGAGCTTATCTGGAACAAACGTCCTAAACTGTCGCTGTTTTAACTATCTTGAGGATTTCTGTCCATAACTAGTGGGAGAGTAATTCGCAATCACTGTGTTCAACCACAATATGCTGTATGATTTGGCAAAACTAATCGTTCAGTTGAAAATTCACACACCACTTTTGGTCTGTGGTATATGGTAGTGCTTGACTGCATAGTTTCTCACGAATGCCACTGGGGCTCACGGTAGGTCTTAGTTGCCACCTCCTCTCCAACACTCCACAGTACTTTTTTTCATATATGATGTAAACCAGGTCATTATCGTTGTGTGATCTGTTTGTTTGTAGATGGATAACCTACTGAACCGTCTAAACCGACGTGAATTAACGGCACACAATCACTTGCCCAGACTACGTAATACTGGTTTAAGACCATATCATTTGTTCAAAATTCTCCCCCACTATGCCCTCGAAGATATATATTTAGGATTTTCTGTGTGTGGACAGTTCCTCGTTTCATTCAACTATGATTTCAAACAACTGCTGCTTCGATTCTGGATATTCCCCCCGGTCTGTTCAGCAGCGTCCAATCAAGCCCATTTGGAATTATTTGCTGAAGTCGTCTTCCCAAAACTATCGTATGCACCTGCATTCCAGAACATCCCTTCTGTTCGTTTCATTCAATCGGTTCTCGAACCTTCCTCTTTTCTCATTTTATCCTGTGAAGTAAGTCCAGTAAATGTTTAGCACGGTCTTTCTGACAGTCTCCACGCAGTTTGTAATTTTTAGTGTTATTCCTCCAATGCTGGTTTTCTCGGTTGCTTGAGTTGTGTTTTTAATACTGAAATGACGGAAAAAGATTTTCGGTAACAGAATATGGTAATCAGTCAGATTGACACTATTTCGGAAATGTTCGTACAGCTTTATAACAGTAACCCCCAAGAACGTGTAGGCGGACTAAAAACCAAAATCCGGCTTAAAAGGAGTCAATTCGATTGAAGTCGATATTCTGAGTTGCTCAACCGGTTTCCGCTATTCTCGAAACAATTCAGCGATTGTTGGAAAATGATGCTATCTCGCGAAAATACCCACTGAATTGTAGAAGACAACCCAGTTCAGAAAAATTGTTTTCGATAATTCATCTGGTCAATATAGTTATATCAATATAGTTATGTACGTTCAACAAAATCACACCAATATTAAGAAAACTGTCATTGATCTCCATAATAGAGTACAAAATTCCAAACAAACGAACCAAGCCACTCAAACAGCTAGTCACTGGTGTTTGTGCTGAGTTGTTTAGAGACCCGCTGACAGTTAGGTCACCGAAGTGGAGGTTGACGTTAGTGATGTGACCTTTGGCCACGGTAACTGAGGGGTTTGTGCTAACTGCTTTTGAGAACAAAGAATCAGATCGCACAGCCGAATTACGGGGTGGCTAACATTCGTTGCCTGACCAACTGCAGGTGATTTCCCGGAATTTTGTAAACTATGCGAAAGGCATGTTTTGTGTCAACGCAGTGGTCCGTACCAGCAAGGTGTGTAACCACTGTGTTGCTAATGGTTTTGGTCAAACCGGTCCCGAGCCAGCAAGGGTGGCTTCTTTGATTCTTTTGGACAAACACCTAGTCATCCGACCCATATGTTCCGCTGTACAACAGTAAGGGAAAGAATACACAGGCATAAGTTGACCGAGGACAGGCACTTTGTTTTTCAGATCCAAAGTAATCATGGGCGAAGTAGTTAGCCAGCTCTGTATTGTTACCGCCGGGAGGGTGAGTCTGAGAGTCGAATAAAGTTCGAGTGGCTTAACCCGTTTGTTCTTAATTTTGTACTCTGTCATGTGGACCAATGGCAGTTTTCTTAATATTGCTTTGATTTTGCTGAACATGTATAATTGTGTTGATCTGATGAATAATCATCGAAAACAACTGTTCTGAAATGGTGTAGTCTTATGATGTTTCACAGTGGAGATCCTCAACTTGGTACTTCCCGACCGATTTTCCTCCTATATATATATATATATATATATATATGGTTCTGTTCGTCACATATAAAAATAAAACTCAGTGTTAGAACATCCAAACAGCTATGAAGCTGCTCAACGTGAATCCACGACAAAGAGACATAAATGTTATTCATTCGCATAAACCCTATTTTGTGCCTGAGTGAAAGAAATCTTTGTACGACATCACTGTCTGTAAATAGCTCTAATATTGGGGAGCCTATTTTCTGCAAACATTCTTTTAGCTATGTTTGGCAGGTACGTCTCTGTGCAGAATTATTGCAACTAAATCAACCTTTTTGAGGAAAACTTGGTCTTATCACGAATACGCACACGGTTTCATAAACTTGTCGAACATTGCTTACAACTCGTCATAAAATCTCTCCGGGGAGTTGTTTGTTCTCAGATTATCCCACTCGATTAGTGTGCATAGGCAACCGTTACGTCCGTATGTTGACTTTAGAAACTAGGACGATAAACGTTGGAAGACACTCTTTTAAGCGTTCATTCAGCCGAGAGCGGCTGCTAGTACAAGTTTGTAACGTCAGTTTGACTCGCTTACAGTGTAACATAATTTGCTATCTGGTAACCCCATGTCTGATGCTTGGGATGTATTTCTGTGATGGTCAGATTTACATACGTTCGTCCCAGGGATCCTGAAACTTGCAGCCAGTCATGTGGTTGTTGATTCAACTATTGGTTATCTCAACTGACATCCATCTCACACTAATGGGCATAGTGTATAGCATAATTTTGCGCACGGTATTGCCTTATTTCTAAAATCACGGCCACTTTGTGTCGCTGATGTTTGTAGGTTATCTATTTTTGATAGTGGTTGTTTTCGGAACGCTCCTCGTGTGTGGTAGCAGTACCACATGAACAGTACTGGCAAATAGGGCGCGTTTAAAACAGATGGCCCCCATTTATCTGAGATTGTTTCACCTCCTCCACTAAGATGACTCAGGTACATCTCACGCATGCGGACCTAACGCGTAACATATAATGTATTGTTTACGCTCTGTTGGTGGGACCGGATAAAATAGCGCGATGTGCGACCTTCGTACAAGCATATGAGAGATTTAGTATGTAGTTTGACTTCCGTTGACTACCTTACTTCTTGGCCTAAGTCCAAAGGTTGGCTAGAAGCAGTGAAAAATTTGACTGCCGGTCGTAGTCAGTGGTGAGAAAAGTACCATTTTTGATGTCTTGACTATCTTTACTTGTTGTTATTCGAACTTCTTTACGGTCGAGACGAATAAAAATCCCAGCAGCACCAATAACAATTCAAAAATCCGTTTTGTGTAAAATTAGTTAGAAAGGTATTTTCCTTATTATCGTTCTGCATCTTGTTGTACTCTTCCATCACTTCCATCTTTTCATTTCTCTGTTAGCAGTGTTTGTCTCGTGGTCCAGAATTGATACTCAGTTTGTCTGTAGACTTGTACACAACTAGTACTGAATATCTCAGCCCCTCTTGTCTGGATTTAAGTAGCCTGATGGTGCTATCTAGCCACTTGTGATTTCGTCCGTTGCATGACAGCCAACATCTAACGACATGAAAACGGACAAATTAGACTAAATTCAATGTACTTCCCAACAATTACTCCACTGACGGGTTATTTTAAAAGATATTGACCTGAGTATTCATGAACTATTGGCTCTCCCGGTTGGTTGTTGCTTTTGTGTTGAAAAATGTGTTCACTCGTTTTTCCGACCTAGTACGACGATGTAATTTTCAGATTAAGGGATCTTGCTGGGCCATGGGAAAAAACATGGACTGACCGCAGTGCATAGTCATCCTTGATGGTCCGTGAGCGTGCGCTTATGGTTTCTTTATGGAAATTGACGTTCATCGTTGGTTAGTGCTGATAACACATGTGGTGTCACAGGCTGTACAGTGGTTAGACCGTTTGTGAACAAGGGGCGTGAATAATGAAAATACGTGTAATTTTTTTTATCTAATTCATTTGCAGCTTGGACTCAGTATTTAATTGATTAGTTCGGATGTTTTTTATGTTATGGTTGGGGTTGCTTGATAATTGACTTGTTTTACATCCTGTCTAGTAACTTTACTCTTCTTGTTTTCCTTCTGCTTGTACCTTCAGTGTAACAGTAACGGTTTGATCACTGCATTTGGTTCGATGCCCAGTCTGGAATGCGGTCATTGCATAAGTTTTGGTGCAGAGTTGAATCGTCCATTGAAACATTCCTGTCGGTCCCCGTGCACAGTTCACTTGAAGATACTTTCATTGTACTTAGACTTACCCACCCCTCTATCCGCTTTTGATCACCTGTATTCCGTCAGTTCAGGGCTCAACGAAGAGGCTAAACACAAACGCAATCTACTTGCCTGTTCCGTAAATCACGTTCCACCATGTTTTCGACCACGATCTAAAACAAAGCATGCTTCTCCACACGGAGACCAATCTCGCGGCGGCGGCTGTGTCTGCTATGCTTCGGTTGGCGTATCGATTGGGTGTGTTCAGGTGACCGTCAATCATCTCACCAGGCAACTGCAAATTGCCTGGCCTAATGACAATTCTCAACTCAAAGTTATATCTTGCTCTTTCGAACGGTTGACTTCTGTGGCCAACCTAAATCGTCGTTTGCACATTTTTCCTCAGGTAATTTTTGCGCCGTTTTTCGAGACCTCATGCAGCCATATTTACAACTCACTGTTATGAATTTCTTAGTTGCAGTTTCTTGATAATTCAAAATATTCGTAAAATGCCATAAAATTTTGTGTGTTCTTTAAGTAGTTGGTGTATTTTTAGAATATATTATGATGCTTTTCGCTTTAATTTTTAATGATTATGGATTTTACGTTATCTCAGCCTGTTTCTTGTTGTTAGATTTTTAAGCCTATTGTCCTTGCATGATTGCCCGTGTGCTAGTTATTGATTCATTCACTGCTTCAGTGCACATTCTTCACATTCCATTTCGGTACCAACCATATTTGTTCTCTTTTAGGGCACTTCCGATTCAAGTTCATTTGGTCCCTTTGCGTTTATGGCTCCCTTGTTGACACAGAATTATTGCTCAACATGTTATTCTTGGCCTCATTCAAAAGAACATCCTTGTACTGTTTCTTCTCCATCCTTCCACAAACGCATCTCTTCGCCCAGCAAATGTATTTTTGCCCAAAATCCACCTGTTGTTCAACTCGTTAACGATCCGGATTCATGGCCAGATAACCACTGCTTCCCAAAAGTGAGTTCCCGTAAATTCAATCAACCCTGCTGTCAACACTCGTTAATGCCGGAGCTCTGCCCTTCAGCCATTCCTTTAATGAACAATTCCGCGGATTACCTATTCGTTTTATCATTATTGGTGGTGATATTCACTATGGGTGCTAGAATTTACTCTTTGGAAAAGGATACTGTTCGGTCTGTGTGAATTAGAGTTTCCGTTCTCAACATTAAATGTTGTGCACATCTACGTTGGCGAATGCCAGAGGTCGACCTCATGTCGGGACATCAAACTAGGCTTATTCGATTGACTGGTTAAGGCATATCTTACGAAGTTTATCACCCTCTTGATCATAGTATCGTTCTTCAACCTCTTCAAATTTGGCATTTTCCTAAACCCATCGAGGATAATTTCTCACTGCCCCTTCAGTTTACCGCATTGCGTTGTCGCTACTCACCCAATACTCGAAACAGTTGCGGGGTTCTTTAAGGTGCAATTTCTCACCCCCCCCTTTCCATTTATGTGCAAGACCTTCCAGTAAGTCCAAATGTTTCTATATAGAGATATGCTGTTAATTTTATTTATGTTGTGTAACTTGAATGATAACCAGTAGGCCCTAACTTCACAGGAGCAACGGTCGTAGATAGTGAGATGTTGCAAAAGTTGTCCGCCAATGTATACTAGACAGTGCTTAGAACTGGTTCTTGATGCGTATAAAGAAGAGAGGCTAATCAACAGCTTTACTTCTTCACTTCTATCCGCTGCATCAACCGGCATCTCGTGAATATCTGCTAGTGTCCTACGCAAATCGTACTCTGTTAATAACACCTTATCTAAATTTGACGTTTATCATTTTTGTTTGTCGCTTGCGATCATCGATACCATCTGTTCGCTGTGCAACCGTTTTCGTTAAGGATTGAATGTTGACGCGCCGATCTAGCAGTTTAACTCCTACATTTGAAGAACCTTTAAGAGTTTACATCATTTACTCAACCAATTCTCCATTTTAAGTAGATTTTCACTAACATTAATGGTTGACCACATTTTTTCTAAGCACTTTAACGTGGGTAATAAGTTCATCCACAAACGTGTCTTCGTTCACAGAGCCTCAACTGTTCTTCATTTTGCATGCCACTCTCGTTTCCAACTTAACGTGTTGCATGATCTAGAAGAATGATGTGTTAGTTGCCAACCTCCTGACGTTTCCATTGGGTTTCGTTTTTCTCCAAATTAGAAATCAGCGATTTACTATCTACGTATCTGTTGAATATTTCGTTTGGTCACCGTTTGTCTGAATATCAGTTCATGTGTAGCAGCGTATCCCACACTGGCCCATGAACAGATGTACGGGAACATCATGGGAAATTGGACAGTGGTGGTGGACAGCGAGACGACAGTTGAGTTTACTAGCAGGCACAATGTTTTATGTTCAGAATAATACTATTCATAATTAATCTACTTAAGCTAAGATCATTCTCCGTTTTTCAGAAAAACAAGATCATGCCTAAAAGCATTCTTACGTGTGCATCATATGAAGCACAACCGCAGACCCTGTCGTCTCACTGGAAGAAGCTATATATCACGTGTCTATAACATTTCAACCGCTTCACATAAGCAACCTACTCAAGCCGTATAGCTAACGAACTGTCCAAGAAGATTAAAATTTATATTACAGCGTGATATAGTAAAGGCTTAATCAAAGGTCTCGACGACTGTATTCTGGCACACTTTATCCACACAGGTTAGCAAACTGCGTTTAAATTTTCAGCAACGGCCGATATCGCCACTCTGGGATAGGAACACTGTGAAGACCTAGAGGAACGATAGTGAATGCTAGGTGATATGGTGGGAGTAGCAGAGTGAATATCTGTGAATGTGGGATCTAAGGTTTCTTCTGACAGTATGGTTCTACCGTGCTCGATCACCGTTCTGTCCTTGGAACATGATGAATGTCCACCCAAAAACAGGGCATTAATCAATTACTCGACTCGATTTGATGTATGTAACCCTATATTTGATTTCAACGAATATAGTTGCTTATCACCATTCAGATTTTAGTGGTCATGCAATACATGCTGAATGATGGGAGAGAGCGCCATGTGTAGTAAACAAAGATGGTAATGGAACCGAGTCCTGAAAAATAAGTGGACAACAAGATGAAGGGTTTGGTAACCATCGGTTTACAATGTGCTACTGTACAGCCTATAAATTATCGAAGAGTCCGAGACTCTGTCTGCTGTTTGTAGATGAAGCGGTCATAATCATCAGATTCCTGCAGTCGGAACTCTGTATACGAAGGAAAGCCGTGCAGACGCCTCACATCCTCAGATCCCATTGTTATCGGATCAACTCCAGTCCAACGTTAACCAAGATTGCCTCCACGCACGTCTTTCTCTCCGCTTTAATACCGTCCACCTCATTCATCTCGTCCGAACCAAAAACGACCTCTGTCATCCATCCGTGACCCCCTCAATGCCTCCAGTTGTCTTATCGTCCCGCTTAACATCAATTGTTATACAAACTAATATTTCGCATACATAAGCTGTTCATCCATTGACTGTCTACTAGGACCTTGGAGAAACGTGCTTTCGTTTGAAACGACCACTCTGATGACACGACAGTATTTATACCTAATGTGCCTGCGTTCCAGCGACTATATGCTATATTTCTATCAACAACGAACTGCCCTGCTCAGTCAGTTACCAAAACCTACCATGTATGACACCGATCAGCGCCAGGGTGGATCAGGGCAACGTGTACATCTAGGAAAGCCTGAACACTAGCATTGCTTGTCAACATAGATGGCTTTGAATAACTCAGTCTGGATGAGTACAAGTCAAAACTACGTTGACCGGGCTTCATGATGTGTAAATCATTTACGCCGTGTCCGGGTTATTGTGGTTCGAACAGGCTTGTCTGTGCCGCGAAACCATTGCATATGCAGAGTCGGGATCACACGCTTCATTCCTACTGCTTCCATCTTTTTTGTTTTCCTAACAAAGTGTATTGTTAATCAGGGTCCCGATGTGTCCGGTTTGTATCACATCACCTCGCTCATTAGTTCATTGACCTTGCGTTCCTCTACTCGCCCTTCTTTCCTAGTCAACACAGGCCGTTCCCACACATCAACATCGATGCCAGGGTGAGCTGGAATCATCTTGGCCTCTTCAAAACATTCAACCATCTGATCAACGAGATTTCTTTTATCCGGCCTTCTTCGCGGGCCGCCCCACACTCAGGTGTTGTTTCCGGTTGACGTACTTGGCCATGATGCAAGACATTCGGGCCTCATATTTACATTGGGTAAGTTATGTTGATGTTTACCACCCTACTTTCGACTCAATCACTGATTATTGTTGGCTATTCCCTTGAAGTCTTTCGCCTGTTCCGTAAATAGTCTATATTTTATGTGCTGCGTGTAGGTGTTCTCTATGTCGGATTAAAGTCTCCTTACCTTAATTAATTCGGTTTTGCTCAGCGGCAAATCAGTAGCTATATTGTGCACTTTGGGCCGTTTCATTCTTTAATCATCACTGTTCATCACCGTCAGGCTGGAGCTGTGGTTTGGAGTGCTGTCGATCTTGACGGTGGTCCTCAAAGCAGCACAATGATAAACAAGTAGAAGTGTATAGAAAAGAACTAAACAAAAAGCAGTGGAGATTCATTGTGGTCGTTAAGCATCAGTGTGAGCCACTGATGTATTGCTGTCTATGACGATGATAAGAAAGAAATCAGTGACTGTACGGACACAACTTCACCGTTAACTGAGACACATTGCCATGTCCGACAGCGTGTGCAGATGGTTGTGAACTTCATCACCTGGCAAACAACGCCTACCATCCTTGTCCACCAGAGTGGTCAAGGTTTTCATGGCCCGTGGCCATGTGATCAGTTGGCCGTCTTGCAGTTTCTTCCAATCATCAGCAATTACACCAAACAATTCACGGCACGACGCTCGCTCCGTTGGAATACGGTGTAAATGATCTTACCAGGGAAGACCGTGTGTTTTCATTGCATCGGTTGTATGTCGCGAACATGAGTGTTTCTCGAATACGCGCGTTGTTCACACAGTCAATCCATTTGTTTAAGACTTTCTGGAGGTGATAGTTCATTAGTACCTCTCGCACGAATGGACTAGATTTTTGATCCATCCATCTGAGCCGAATGCGTGGACACATTGTTCCGCTGTCTCTGCATGTCAGTCATGGTTATTGACGATGTCACAAGTAACGAAGATTCGCGAGTGCGCTTCATGTTTTCCCTATCCACTTGGGTACCTTGTCAGGAAGACTACAATCTGAAGAGCTAACACCCCCCAAGCTGTTTAGGCGTTCGACAGTCTTCAACAGCCTACCTGCAGCAAACATAGATGGTGTTAATGGCAACCTAATTTTGTAACACCACTTTACTCCTTGGAGGTGAAAATTGCATGACATACAAACCAGTCACATCGTTCAACCGGTTCAGTGTAATTTGCATGTCCTCTGTAGAAAAACTACGTGAGTCAGTATCGTCTGCATATTTAACGTCACTTAGTCATTACCTGGCATAAGCTCAACCCCGAGATTCTCGAACCCTCTGGATGCTCCCTTTAGTATAGAGTCTATCACATAGTTGAATGGAATGAGCGAAACTGGACACTTGTCGAACACCATTTGAGGTAGCTAGCACTCGACGTTAAGCACGCATTCTAAACTCGCAGTTTGGACTGTATATAAATCCGTGTAGTTTATCCGCGTACGCCATCAGCTCAATTCCGTTGTTTGTACTCTGTTAAAGTCTGTTGTTACAACCGATTCACTACTAACACAAAGGTTCTACTTACTGCCCATTGAATTCTACTTAACTATGTCCTACCCGGTATGTTTTGATGTACACTTCAGTCAAGTGCAGATTCACCACTCCACCCATCGAGGGAATGTGTCCTACGTTCTTTCCGTGGAGTCTTCCTTTTTATTTACTTGAACATGGTGACACAAACCTTATCTCTGAAAACAGTTTTCATCCTGCACGTTTATTTGGTGCGCTCTGGATGAACGATCTTCAACCTGAACACTTTCCATCTTGCCGCTAAGTCACATGTAGATTAAATACTGTCTGGGTGTTCAGACTCGGACAAGAGCATTTGCAGTAACCAGAGATCAAACCCGTCCTAATATGGGTCACACGTTGTGATGTCATCGTTTGAGCTATCTTGGTCACAAATGATTAGTGACTGAAGCTTCCTTAGATTTTTCCGCTCTCCCCTGTTACCCCAGTTGCATGTGTGACGATAAACCTGTGGACCAGCTCACTGTATTCTCACTACCTAGGTCATTCGCTGATCTGATCATTACTAGTGGAATAAACCGGATACTAAAATGACTCGATCACTGAAAGGAGCTACATGGACATATCCTAATCTACTCTGCTACAAGAACCTATCTTTCATGGGCGACCTCGACGACCTGCTCACTGTCAAAAAATTCGGTTCGGCGATTCGGAGTTGGGAAGTGGGTTTGTAGTGAATTTCTCAAAAATTGGTTTCATTTTCTAATTCTTCCGTCCCTGGATACTTGCGTTTGCATCTCATCTTTCTAGCCCCGTCTAAATTCGATGCTCGGGTCTCTGTCTGTTCCGTGTATGTTCATTGATGCTGTAATATGTTTACGTCATCCTCTATATTTCGGTCCTATTTTTGATTGGTAGTGTTTTGAAATATATGATTACGTTATCGACTGGTGATCAGGCTCCAACTATACTATTTACGTATTGTTTCCATCGGAACAGATTAATGCAGTCTATTCTCAAACTTGATTTTTAATTTCAGGCTTTGATTTCCCGACCTTTGATTTCTCCCATTCGTCGTCCTCAAGAAGCCTTAGAGCTTTCAGATGCGCCAGACAATGATTCTATGGACGATCTCTCTTCGGCCACTTCCAACGCCTCTTCCGAAACAGATGGAATAGGTCTAGCTATGAGTCCCTCTAGTGCCGACTACACACAATCACCGGAAGACCTCCTGGCACATCGTCTATCAGGACAAAGCCATACTTCGTTTGACTTATGTTCCTGGGAAGAGCTAGTCGAACCAGATTGGAGTGTTGACGCAAATGTTAGTGTGTTGAGCGGTTTTTCAGAACGGGTCGTTGCCCACTTGGAGGAAGGAGTTTTCGATGTGAGAACATTTCTGTGGTATTTTGACTTTTCTGTTATTTCCGAAGTCTACATATACAATCCTTTGGAACTATTTGCATGGGTCAGTCAAAAGACGTGAACCACAACCTGAATTCATTTCACCACCTCTCGTATGTGAGAAATACATGATTAGCTTAAGGGCAGAGCAGCAGTTCGTGCATGTAAAATATGTATATCTGTCTGGAACGTGACGAATATCCATAGGTGTTCACCACGAGAAACAATGACGGTCACTTGATTTTGTATGCATACAACCTTTATTGAAGGTTAGTCACCATGTCTCGTAATTCCTCAAAATTTGCTGGTTTCAAATATGTATCATGACGTTATCTGTTTTAGAAGAGACTCAGTCGCGAAAAATTCCGGGTTCCGGTTTACCTATAACACTATTTCAATATTCAGCACTGGCCATTAGTGTATTCCAGCGTGAACTGTTCGAGGAACTTTGTTTGGATAGTCAAGCTCATGCATTATTTAGTAGACTCCATCTGACACAGTGTTTCGTGTTTGCCCAATGTCACTCAGGGACATGCACACTAATGTATATCTGCCGGTTTGCTATAGTTCCTTTTGTCTTCGTTGTTCCGTGCATTCGTTTTGCTCTGTGCTGTTGTTTTCTCAACTACATACTAACTTTTTTTTATGGAAGAACATTTTGCATGTTGGGTTTATTACAGATACTATTAATCATTGCAAACTATGTTCATAAAAACACCGTCTTTGTATAAGTGCTTAGTGCGTTATGCTCGTTGACACCATTTTTGTGTACACCTGTTCTGTCCCGTGTAATCACACCTCTAGTTTATGCTCGAAACTTATTCGTGGAGCCTTATGGAACATTGTAAGAACCGATGATCTTTGCACGCGACGAGAGAGAAATCCACCCTCTTGTCAGTAAATCTATCATTCCGAGCAACTGGCTAATCTTACAAGCAAGCGAATGCTATTTGACCAGACAAGGTCCTGAAATCAAAGCCAGCAAGCCATTTATAGTGCGCGAGTAGCGGTACAATGGATAATGCACAACTTGCGGTAGAGATGGGCACTATCAGTCAATGATGAGTAGTACTAGAAGACATAACTAAAACAAAACAGTAATCACAGTGTGGCGAACAAGTTTATTTTCAGTTTTTTATGGTCAAGTCAGATCGATCCGAACCGAAAAAACAACGAGGTCAATGGCGTGATATATATATATATATATATATATATATATATATATGAAAACAACTCTTTGACGCAGTAACGTCACACTCGGCGCATCTGGAGCCATAGAAGTTTAGGCGGTCATTGTGAGGTATTTGGTTTGAGAGTGAATAACCAAAAATGGGACTGTTCGCCACACTGTGTTTTTCGTCACTGCTCCGAGGATTTGCAACCGTTAGAGAACGGTAAACCCAACTTACGATCAGGGATAGTGACACGGTTCTGATGTGCCGTAGAGGAATATACAGCAATCAGCAATGTAACTGATGAGCAACTTCTTTAAGTTCACCAATTAACAAAATTGGACGTCGACCAAGGGTGCTTACAGCGGGACAAGTAAGCGAACTGCGGCTACGCGAGCGTAGCAATTAGTGGTCACATGCCAAGGGGTCCAACGAACAATAAACACGCATGGTGGAACTCTTTAGAAAATCCTAACCAGTGAGAGTCGAATTGATCAGATCGCACACGCGTGAACTAGCGGACTCCGACAGCGAACATGTACTTGCGAAAATGGGTTGACGATCATCGGCTCCTCAGAAGCGGTTGATCAGAGGAAGAATGAACTATCAGTCAGCTCACTGAGAACGTGACGCTTTCCTGGCGCAGTTGTAAATAGACCCAAAATAGCGTTTGGTTCATCCGAAGAATCAGCAGTTCTTGTTCACGGAAAAGCTACACAATAACAGACGCTGAAAGTGCGTATGTGCACGCATAGTCTACTGATAAATGGAAAGCAGCCTAAAGTGTAAACGTGGGAAAAGGAAACAGCTAAAAACCGAACCGTCGTCTACCACACTCACAACTTACAACGGTTGACTAGTAGCGACAATCGACGACCGAACGTAGGTTCGCCTTACTGGGATTATTTCGGAAGATACCGAATGTCTGCTGGACTGCATTCACGATGCTGCCATACCAGTACCTAGTATGGCGTTCTTGCCCTGACATGCGAGGTTTTCGACTGAGCTTCACTTGCGAACCAAACTGTGTTTTTTTGTCTTGATGGCTTTGGCGGATTGTCGTTCGCGTGGCAATTCTGGTTAAGCAAGGGCTGATGGTGCAGCTAGTGGATGATCTTATATGTTGAGGCTAAATCACCTCACACGCCAAATGTACATGCTGGACTGAGTCAGTCTAAGCAGCCGTCCTAGATATGTGATGAACGAAATGTTGTGGGTCCGCTTTGTCCCTTCTCTTTGAATCTTCTTCATAAGGCAGCATCTTTCACAGGACACGAGCGTCAAGCCTTAACATGTGGCACTTGATGAGAGCACATGAATGAGTTTACAGTTTTCGAATAGCATTCAATTTCAAATATCCTAAACAGATGCAGTCTGAAATTAAAGGTCGCCTTCAGACCCATTTCACGGGCAGCGCCACTCGACCTTTCGTCTCAGAGCAATTACTCAAAACACAATTGTTCAGGATGCATTCCGTAGTTTTATGTGTAGTTCAACGATGCAAAACATCCAGATTTCTCTCCAACTTTCCATACCTTGTACTTTCAACTTTTCACGCGATCGGAATACAATAGAAGTGGGGAATTGACATGTCTTGGGGTCTCTACCGCGCACAGAATGAACAGTAGTGGTTCTAGTGTGAAACCCCGTGATACGTCGACGCAGTACTGGTTGAAGAGTCCATTCTCTATTTTGAAGTGGCTATCTTTGACAGTGACGATGGACCACAAGAGCACGTATTCATATGCATTCACGGTCGAGTGGTTTACTTCGTGAAACACTTTTAAACAAACTTAAGAAGACTGCCCCCAACCGGTTTGCCTTTATGTATGGCTTTTGTCCATCGTTACTCTCCGAAGTCCGTATTCGATATTGCACAATAGTGCAAATGTGACCCAGTACTCGAGTATCGGGTTGTCAATGTAGACTCCCGTAATTGGATGCAGTGTATAATAATGCGATCGACCTGTGGATGGCAGGCTGTTTGTCATCATCACCCTCAAAAGTAAGCATGGTCTTGATAAGTTTACCCTCGCGCAGTGGCTGGTTAACTGATTTACCACGTGGTTCCGCCAAAGGCTTGATGCACTGCTTTGTCATTTTCGGATCAATGAAATCAAGGTTTGGAGGCTTATTAACTTCAAGTACATTGGAATATCTGAGCCTTTCGTCTTCGTTTTTGTATCATGCTTATCTGCAGTTAATTATTCCCAAACTAAACTGTTGTTTCAAGCTGAAAATCACCCACAATTGATCGCAGCTGTCGCATTCCCACAGACTTTCCAGTCGGCCCCTTTTGAACAGCAGAAGCACTAGACTCGAGTTTCGCTCTCATTAGAGCTCGTTAGTAGTGCATATCATCGCCACCGCCGGGACTTGAACCACGAGCACACTGTTCGTGAGGCAACTGTGTTTACCACTGCGCCATTGACCTCACGTTATGCACGACCAAATTATCATATGTGAACGCTCAACCACTTTCGCTTGTGAGTAATGATCGGGTTGCCCGATCGTCTCGAAATGGAGACACAGTTACTGTCTGTTAACTCCAATCGATAACTTCGCGATTAGGACTTCCTAGACAAGTCGAAATCTCCGATCTCATTAAACCTGCTAGGCGATATTTTAGATTACTGATGAAACGAACAGCGTGTCCGTGGTTCAAGTCCCGGCAGTGGCGATGATATGCACTACTGACGAGCTCTAATCAGAGCGAAACTCGAGTCCAATGCTTCTTTTCGAAAGGGGCCGACCGGAAAGTCTATGGGGATGCGACAGCTGCGATCAATTGTGGGTGATGTTCAACTTGAAATTAACCAAATCCCCGACTGCTCATCAGTAAACTGATGTTCACTGATTTGGGCACGGAAACCTACACACGGTTAGACCAAAGTGAGTAAGTCAGTTTGTAGCCCCCAGCCGGCACGGACCAGATGAACACGTTATCCTCCCTCAGGTCCATGACACTTAGTAAATTGTCTGGGTTGAATCTCTACTCAATCAGAATGAATAGGTCACGTTGTTGCCGTTGTTGTTTTCACCTCAGTACCGATCGCGTGTGCGAATTCTTTTGAGTACTGGTCACTTATCCATGTAACTTTATTCGCCCGACCTCAAATGATCCGTATTGGTCCGCCAGGCTCAGCACAATTCTACTGGCTTCGAGGTGCTGGTCACTAGAGGCCAAAACGTGACGGTCTTTTGCAATGTGGCAGGTTAACTGGAGTGAATTTTTTCACTTCAATAATCTAAACAGACTGATGCACGTAGGGGTGTTCAAAGATAATGATGGTTCGCCTCATGTCTGGGTCACTATCTAGTTGATCGTCTGGTGAGTCAGCAGGTCTTTCCTGATCACTGTTACTGGTCCAAACTGTAATGGATTCATTGGTATCACATTCACAACGAGTATTGCCCTTCTAGATTGAGTTGATTTGAAGTTGATGTTTCTACTGACTAATATAACCTTCCTTGGATATTCTGGTCGTTTCATAATGTAGGTTGTTTATTTCGACCCGCTTCGACGCGACTTTGGTCCCATCGCATTACAGTGACCGGTTGAAATCCGCAACCGCCGAACTTTGTACGATTTTGCACCTGATACTTACGCCCCCCAAAAAATAACAAATAAAATAATGTCACGTCTCGAGCTTTCAAATGACCTACAAAAAGATGCGGACGCAGTGATATTCAGCTGTGGTGTCCATATGCAGGAATGAAAACCGTGACGTTATATGTTAACTTCATACTGATTGTGTTGTTCCTTTCTTGTCTAATCGTGTGCAGCGCTCAGATTATGATTTCAAGTGAAAAGCGCATGGCTTCATGTGGAACCCATCGTGTCGAAGGATGATCGGGTTCAGCCTAAGTCATGTAGGTGATCGATTCTGAAAAACAGAGAGGTGTACGTAACTGTGCAGCAATTTATAAGCGCAGACCGTACCGTTTTTTGGAGGATCCCCGTCGTCTGAGCGGTGTGAGCTACTTCCATACATTTTTTGACCAGTAATGTATAATGTTTATTTGCGTTGAGATAAAATGATGCTCTGTTTCGCGCGTGCTGTGCATCTGTGACTTGTGAAGTAACTCAGCGCTATAAACAATAGCTTGGTCGTTATATTGCGCCTCGGGTCATGAAGACATACCCATCGTTCTGTATGATACAGCCGTTTCGAAGTGGTACTGGTGAACCCTGTCGCTGTTGGTTTGGTATTTTCATCATATTCGGTGACTTGGTGATGTACACTAAACTGTCTACAATCGTTTTCCATGTGCCTTGACCACCTTCCATAATTGAATATACACAAAAGACCCAGACGTATTACGGTTTTATGCATTCTGTCTTTCAATGAAGGACTGATGTTCCGCCAATTATGGTGACAACAATAGATGGTAAACATCATCAGTGAAAATCGTTGGTGTATTGTTGTCTATGGTGATGATGAAACATTAGTCTAGTTAGACTGGCTAATTTCAACCCACAATCTTATGTCTTAGTCGGCATATCTACCACGGAGCAAGCTTATTATCGCCCCCGTCTTCATTCTGAATAATAATGTAACATGTATAATTCGTCGGTACAAAACATTTGCCTCCGTTCAACAAACTTGGTGAAAAACGGACTAAGTAAGCTATTGTCACACCATCCAAACCTAGTTAAGTGAATGTTATTGTTTACGTCGTTTCTGTTTGCTTAGCTACTGTTGATCATATTATGCATTTATACACAATCCCTGGTTCTGGCTAATTCTAAATCCTTTGTTAATTTGCAACCAGTGTGATATCACCTAACAACACGCATTGTTGCACAATACGTTCACAATAAAATAGAGATTGTTTCAACTTTCTCTGGTCCATTACATCGCTTGATGCCTTAGTGGTTCCGAAGCGAGTCACAATTTCTAGGTAAACACTAAATAGTTCGCGCTTGACGAACTTTGCCCGTGTCAGTATATATGTTCATTATTGGCGCAGTATGTCGTTTTATAACGATAGGCTTTTTTATCCACAATTGAAACATCGGTAGTTTGCTGTTACATAAAGTTTGTTCGATAAGTATTCTGAAGGTCTTCACTTTTTCGATGAATCCCTATAATACGGCAACACATGTCCCGTTTTTTTTTCTCACTTTGCAGGTGCCTTCAGAACTCTTAGGCGACATATCTTCCAGGCCGTATCGCTTGGCTGTTTTCATCCCTCCGGATCAACCCAACTTGCTCCTGGTTTATAGCTATCTGACTCAACCAACCGTTCCCTTTGAGTTCCGGTTAGTTGACATGATCGATTTGCAAACCGGTGATCGTCTTTTGCTATCAAGCAAATCGTTACATGCCCAGTCAAATTTCCCATCTCCTACCCTTTTAAAGAGGCTGGTGGCCACCTGTCCCCAGAACACTACTTCCGACGGTCCTGGTAACAAACTTATTCATGAGCTGAATAATCTTCAAATGACGTTGCGCGCTGAAAGTATCAAATTCCTGGTCGACCCTCAGGGTGGTTACTCCGTTCATTGGTGATATCCTAAAACGAGTATTTCAGATTTTTCCCTTTGTTGTTCTATTTTCAAGAATATAATATTATTGCAGGTTAGTCTTGTGTTCATCTGATCGTTTGAGACTTTCTGTTCTGTCTTACTTTTCATTTGTGATGCATAATTGCTTGTAAACAGACATTTGTACATGTCAGCATCCTAGCTATACTCGAATGGCACATTCCTTTCTGCACTTGGGTGCACTGTTAAGCTACTTGGATTAACCTGGAAGCGACAAACTGCGATAATATACCTATGAAGGTTAAATGTATACTACAACTGTCATGGTCGACGGTAGATGCAGGATTTCGGTGTGGACATGTTTTAGATCCCTTCATTAACCAACCGTTACTGTATTTCATGCGGACTTTTCTGTACATCGTCTCAGTGCATAGTTAACTTGGTCGGCCAGATAGTTTATCGTTCACCATTGGTTTCCTCCTAAAGAAGACGTCTTTCGGGTCAAAGGATTGTTACTTGAACCTGCAGGTCGCATTTAAAAGATCACACCTATGCCTGTCTTGTAATGCGACTCTGAAACGCAGTTGTTGGTGGTCGAGGTAATCAAGAAAGAGAATGATTAATGGCGTTAGACGGCGTGAATGCCATTGTGTTTCAGGGTTGCCTGTGTAATGTAGGTCACCGAGAAATCGTCTACTTGCTTCTAACCTTGTTTGCAACGTTTACGTCTTAACGTTAATTGTCTGAATCTAGGCGTTGGGGTTTTTTTTGTATTGAATCTCACTCATTGTTCCTCTTCCCCGCCTCTTAAATTGGGTTATTTTCTTTCACTTATGGTTGTATGATGGTTAGGCATTTGTGTTCATACCTGGTTTATTAATATCGATGCTGGTTCATAGTCCTGAACAACGCTCAGACTCACGTTTTTCATAAGTCGTATGATACTTCATGAAGTCTACCTTATTCCTCGTATTGTGTACCTTACGAGATCCTTAGCTTCGTCTTACACTGTCGATTTTACAACCGCAATGCGATCCTCCTCTAGGATTGTTTGTTGGAAACTAGACCCCCTAGGCGTATGTATCCATTCTGAAGACGTTGTTCGGCCAGAACATCGCTCTCCGGTGGAACGTGTCAAGTCTGTTCTGTCTCTTCATTTCTTCTTGAGTTTTTCTTGCACGAAGTTCTATTGTTGGTATGAAAGTTCCAGAGAACAAACTTGTAAACTCTTATTATGCTGTTGATATCGCTTTGGTTAATGATAAAGCACAAGCAAATACAGAGGCCTCTTGGTGATCGATTTAGTGTGCTACAGTATGCGTTGCGTTGCCTGAAAATGTCTAGTGTTTCTACGAGACAGAAAAATATGCAAAATAATCTCACTTCATTTAAGTTACGCATACATGTTCAATACTTCTCAAGTCATGTTTTGTTTGAGCTCTCTAGATGTGGCTGGGAAGAAATCTGGTGCACACTCGAAGATTTCGTGTTGATCTATGATGAAATCAGTATCACATCTGGATTCCGTTGGCTAAGGTCTAAAATATCTGTTGCTTTCTGGTAACTGAAGGACATGAAAGCGTGTTAAATCAGGTGGCGAGAGTGTTCGTATGTTTGTTGTGGTAGCCTGCTTTAGATATCATTCGAATATATTTTGGTCAGGCTGATGTTAGTCCTCTCACAAACACTGGACGTGAAAAAAAAGTAAAACACGCGAACAGTGAAAATTTGCATGAAAAAGCTGCTACTCTTACGAATACAGGTTCGCCATTGATTGTATATTTTCTATGGCCGTCGATGTCTCTTTCAAACGATGTCGGTGGTCACACTGTTCCCAATCTGACAAGCAGCATTTGTTAACCTTCAACTTTTAGCTTTCATAAACCTCTTATCAACTTCGTGGTCACAGATGTCAACCGCCATCTACCACGACCATCACCACTGTCTAGATTTGAGTGGCCTTCTAGTATCCAGCCTTGTGTCTCACATCTCAGCGAACATCACATGATACTAGAGCTAAAACGCTGCCCTTTTACTTTCCCCTACACCCCCACACGTTTTACACCAGCCGTCAGCGATCGTATTAAACAATGCACTGCGCGATTTGTGATCGGTCAGCGTACGAAATCTGTAGTGCAACTGACTCTGGCTCTGTTGTATTGCTTCGATTACCCATCTGGAAATCGACTCTTTCAAAACACACTACAATAACCAATGCTTCCCAACATGTTCGCTGTATAATCAGAACGAATGTACAAAGGTGTCAGTCAACGAACGTTTCAGAGGGACTCTCAGACGAAGACATTCCCAGGGTGTTTGACAGGCAACCGACAACAACGTCATGCTTCTCGATTGGTAATTTAGATACCGATGTCCCAACATTTGTCGTGAGACGGAAGTATGGCAAATGTCCTTTTGACCAGGTCGGAAGCTGCTTTGTTCTGCTCGTAAATGGTTATCCTTATGTTCAAGAAGCCACTGCATTCCGAGACATGAGTATCGCGACTTTGATCGAGATAAAGCCACTTCCCCTGTGATCATCACTTGGCGTTTGGACATCTTTCTGCAGATCGAACTGCGTTTGGACCACCAACCAGTTGATGTGCCTTCCTGTTCAAAGTGGTATCCTGTGATATCCCTACCTTGGGTTTGAAATTTCCCACCCATACGCTGCGTGGTTGTGTCCATGCCGTCCCGCCTACCATACATAATTCTAGACGATCATTTTGCTCATGTTACCCAGACATGTTTCAGTTGGTTTTTACGGTCACTGACCCAACAAATATAGCAGCTGTAATGATTGGGATTGCCAGAAGACCTGGTTAACCGGTCGCTCTCTTTTTCGTTGTCCTTGCTGGAAGAGCACTTTGAGGCGGTCTTGACACAGCGGAATGGTTAATCATGAACACTGGACACGAGTCATCTTTTTAGTTTTTCATATGGGTCTAGTCATCATCATAGACAGCAATGCATCAGTGGTTCACACTGATGCTGAACTGCTACACAGCCACGAAGGAGAAAAAAGAAAGAAAAAAACCTTGCACACAAACAACCGAGCTGTAAGTGAAAGTAAGACGCCATCAGCAAGACAGCTTCCTTACGGTTTTCATTGCCACGCGCCATCAAATGCACTCACTTCATGGACAGCTCGGATAAACAACGACAATATTCACGCCACTGAGCTCGGTTAGTCGCCATCTCACCTAACACCTAACGTCTCAAGTCACTGCCACTGTGAGTCGCGAGGGCTTCAACCCGGGAGATGCACCCGATCTACAGTGACTGACCCCTTCGTGAACGACTTCATTTTTCTACGCCAGACCATCATCTGTCCACCTCGCATCTTAAGCCAGTCGGCCGCAGCGTCGGCAAACAGTGCTCTGTGTAGCAAATGACTAGCTGGCATCCTTAGTATATGACCTAACCATCTAAGTTTGCAAATGTAGTGACTAAACGAAAGAACTCGTTTGACATTCAGTGCCAAACACCCGCTTCCTGACGTCTTCGTTGCTTACTCACTGGTGCCACCCGATACGAGTCATCTGTTTGATAATCAGTACACTTTTGATGTTGAAGTTGCACGACCTTACCTCCGTCCTTGTTTAGCTCAGTTCGGTCCATAAAATGTCCACTTCTTCCGGACGTCTTACAACTCACCAACTTCTGTGTCTAGAACAGGTTTGGTTATCCGACGATACTCTGTAATTTAGGAACAAATGTTGTGAACAACAGAAACCTCAAGTTTGACGCCTGCGTAACGCAATTGTTAACAAGTTGGTGATTCGATAACTTATCTCTCTGAAGCTTAAGGGACGCATATATCAGACAACAATGAGAGCTATATTACTTTACGGCAGCGAAACGTGGCCGCTCAGAGTAGAAGACGTGAACCGTCTTTAGGTATTTGACTGCTGATATCTGCGGTTGAGTTGCCCCAACGGGTAAACAACGAGGAGGTTAGGAAGCGGATATTTGGTAATGATTGTCAATAGAGTTCTTCCGTTCACTTCTTACATTTTCAGACTCAGGTGGTTAGGTCATATATTAAGGATGCCAGCCAGTCGTCTGTCACACCGAGCACTGTTTGCCAACGCTGCGGCAGACTGATGTAAGGTGCGAGGTGGACAGGCGATGACCTGGCGTAGACAAATGAAATCGTTCACGAAGGGGTTGGGCACTGTAGATCTGGTTCGTTTCCCGGGCTGGAGCCCTCGCGACTTGCTGAGTCAGTGGCTTGAGACGTTAGGTGAGATGGCGGCTAACCGAGCTCAGTGGCGTGAATGTTGTCGTTGTTTGACCGAGTTGTCTGTGAAATGAATGCATTTTATTCTGCGGGGTAATGAAAGCCGTGAGGAAGCTGTCTTGCTGATGGCGTCTTACTTTCACTTACAGCTCGGTTGTTTGTTTGCAAGGTGTAGGCGCCTTGATGTTGCATGTTTGAATGTAGACGTAGCTATTTTTAGTGACTAGGTCCCCTCCCCTTTCCCTTTCTTTTCTTTCTCTCTTCCTATACAGGGTTTGTTTTTATTCTTTTTCATGGTTGTGTGGCAGTCGAGCATCAGTGTGAACCACTGATGTATTGCTGTCTATGATGGTGATGATGATTACGTTGTGTTCACTTTCGACTTTTGTTAAACATCTTGTTGATACTTAAACGGTTCCTATATAATAGCGGCTGTGATTCATTTGCACTGCATGATGTAATTTTCATGTGTTCCTTAATTTTTGCATCAACTACATGTGCTTTCGAAAGTAATCAGGCGTTGGGTACTACTTTTGGATTCGCTTAGTTTTTCTTGACTTGAGTACGTATCACAGGACCATACTCATTGGCGACATCTGAAATCTCAATGGAAACTTACCATTGAGAGTCTAGGATAAATGTGTTGAGAGAACTAGACCATCAAAAGTTTGTTATATGCTTCAAAATTCTCCTCATGATAGAGGCCTGAATTTGCATTAGAGAATTTGTTACATAGTTGCGTATGCCTAACTAAATTCTGCTATACTGCTATCCTCATGCTCAAGTTGTTATGTGGTCTTTGGATTGGCGATCGAATCAGTTTTACTGATGGCCTTTATCCCATTGATCACGTGTTATCATCCTGAACGTGCTGAAGTAGCTCGGCTTACGTTACAACCTCAAAGAACCTCCAACAGGAAGAGGATTTTCCACTTTTTTCTAAGTAATTTGTAAAACCTAATTTCGAATGTTTGGAGTCCCCTGTACCGAAAATTTGTTTGTAGTCTACCAGATGTCCAGAGTGTTTTATAAGTCTGTATCAGTTGCTGCGTACGCATATAGCGGTGTACTGCTCATATCAGTCAGTCGAGTGATACTGAGTCGCACTGACTACACAGCAGACTGGCTTAAGAAGATTTAGAGGCATGCGGTCACGAGTTCAACCAAAGGGCCATGCCGTCTGTCAGTTTTCCTATCGCTAAAAATCAGTCGCGGCAAGACCGCACAATTCGCAGTTCTTGATTTTCTTCTCATGCTAGTTCTTCGTTACAAATAAGTTTCGACAAATACAGAATCCGCGGCTAATCTATTTTGTCGAACAGTGAAGCTGCCCTAGAATAGACACGGATCCAGGAAGCTGTTCTACAGTTTTCGATGAGCCTAACAAGTGAACCTATTTTAGGCGATTCAACGAATACCAATGTACAGAAGTGCGTTTTAAGGCTGTCATCTTCCATCAGAATGGTTGCGAATTGGATCTCATGTAAACCCCCCTCTAGATTCATCGTGTGCTTTTGAGGCCATTTGAAGCATTTTTTGGTGCATTTTTATGATGGCATACATAATGCTCTCCACGTTCATCTGTCATGTTCTGCTGGACTCGTATCTGGTTTCCACAGAAAACTGACAAATGTTGGGCTACGTGATTGTTTTTGTTTCAAATTATCCCGTTCAGTTTGAATGAACTTCCTTCGTATTCACTACGTGCTAGCATACCTTATCCGTTGTAATGCTAATGTATCCAATTCAGATTGCTTATCTGATTTCTGATAAGTGATCGCGGATGTGACTGATTCAGGTTGGACATCACTTACTACCGTTCACAGCCTGTGCATCCAGCCATTCTTCCCGTCTGTCCTGTTGAAAAACGTACTGTTCTCGAGTTTCGCCCTAATTGGGAATTGTCAATGGCTCACATCTTTGTAATGACCCTATTTGTCACGCTTGTGAACACTTGCCATTTTCATGTTACTCATAAGTAGTTTATTTCACTTTGTATTCTTTTTTGCCCTTGGTTGTCGCTTATTCGATACTAATTTAGTGTGGAACATTGTTTGCGTGCATATCTGTGCGATGGTGGATGGCCTGTTTACCGTCATAGCTTGCAACGTGACGATTCATTCATTAGGCTTTGCGAGACCATTTATCCTGCTCTGATCTCAAGACTTTTGTCAGCATGCAACGTTCCACGTTCAGCTTCTTGAATTTGTGTATGTCAAGTTAATTTTGTCTGTGTTCCCTTAATTCCTGAATACTACTGTTCATCGGAGGTGATGTGTGCTAAAATCGACTTAAACTGATAGCTACTGTTAGTTGTATCATTCTTCTGGACCAGTTGCATCGATCGTGATACATCCGACCCCCGAGGCCGCGTTTGACAGACCTGAACGTGGTAGTAGATCGAAGTGAATGGCGAGCCTGTATCTATGACGTTTTTTAGACTCTATGGATTTGTTGGTTTGTTTGCTTTTCGTTATCGCTCACCGTCCAAAACGGCGATCGTACGAACGACTGATGTCCTGCTTACTACATAGGTGCGTGCACACAAACCATTGGAGTGTGGGGATGGCATACAGCTTCAAATTGATTGTGCAGACGATCCAACTTGGTGCCAGAGCCTACCTTAACAATGGGGATTGCGAACGGTACCCGCGCATCATTGTAGCATGGTTGGGTTCGCCACACAGAGGAGTGTACTCTACTTAGTTGTATTGTAATAATCATTCTCGTCACCGACTAGCGGTCAGTGAAAAACTGCGCGCATAAAGGAAGAAGACTTTCCAGTCAGCGGAAGACTGAGTAGAACGTACAGGATGCGCCTGAGTCACGGGGCTCTGTCACACCGGTTGTGAGCTGTGGCGCGACATCGTTAGGCTGTGCACCACATATTCTAAACCGCCCACGACGTTACTCTGTTTTGTAGCATGAAATGGAATAACATTGCTTGATAATAAGTGTGCAAAACCGATTTATGTCTTGCGCGAATAAGATTGTACTCCATTGCCCTATAACCTCGCTTCAGAGCTCACAAATAGCGTGACACTACTCAACTGCTGGGGAGAATCTTGTAGATTCCAACCGGTTCTCTTCTAATTAGCATATGTTTTTCGTTTATATATACATTCTTTCACTGGTTGATGGTCGGTGATAAGAATGACCGCGACAGCACACTTGGTTGAAGATCTGTCTTTTTCACTTTGTCTATTTGAATTCAATGAGCGTGTTGGTTCCCACCCCTGCGTTGCCAGTCATTCACTGAGATGTGTATCAACAGCCAGCCATATTTATCTGTTGATATTCGTTTAGTATGCGGCATGTTATTCGCTTGTATGGTCGATATTCTAGGCGTATGACACACCCCTCCTTATCACTTATAGTTGTTAGGGGATTTGGTTGGGGTAAATTGAACACAGCTCACATGACCGCAACTCTCGCATTAGAATAGATTTTTCACTTAACTTCCTTCCGCAATGAATCAGTGGACTCCGGTTTCATTCTTGTTGCGGTTCGTCATTAGTACACATCGCCACCGCAACCGAAATGTGAACACCGATCCAAGCTCACATGAGATAGTGCTGTTGACAGCTGTCCGAATGACCTAACAACACGAATGATCAATTGTTTATTCCCATTCGTCCTGACCTCGATGAAACTCGAGTGTAGCGTCTTTCTTTCTCAGAGGTCTACTGTGAGTTGCTGCTACGCCACCGAATACTCATCACATGTTGGAAAGATATAAAATTTGTTTGCGAAGTTGGGTTAAACGGTTCAGCCGAATCCACTATAGTTCTTCCTTGTTTAGACCTTCGGGGAAATAGGTCTACTATACTGGATTTTATGCTTTTGAAGTGAATTCTTATAGAAGTTTGAAACTGGTAGGCACAATTTGAAGTGCACGATCGCTCTTTGGTTCACTGTTCATTTGGAGGCATCGTGCTGCAACGCTATTTGTATTGTGTACCGGTTCATTTTTGATAAGGAATTTAGAGGTTAACAACTCTGTTGGAAATGATGTGAATTTACTCTTAGGTTTTAATTACTACATTTGATCATAATCGTCACAAACAATATCTCAGTGGTTGAAACTTATACTTAACTGTCATCCTGCGACGAGAAATGTTCTAGTTCCGAATCGAAATAAGAAGGGCACGTGGAACTTAGTTTATAAACCCTTGTTTATAACCTCAACCATCAAGATGCGTACATCTACTCCTTGTGCTATTACTAACGAGGTGCCGGTGTGAATAACGAAAGCATGTGGTGCATTCGCCAATATTCGTCATCTCTGACGTTGCAGATGTTTCCATCGATCGATTAAAGGCAGTACGCTCAGCTCTGCTGTACGGTTCAAAGACCTGACTCGTTCTTTTGGAAAATACGGCTAGATTCTCGGCATTCAACCACCTTTCTTCCGTCAGTTAGCCAGCACCAAATGGATTGACTGTGTGAGCAACGCGCGTATTCGAGAAACACTCATGTTCGCGACATACAACCGATGCAATGAAAACACACGGTCTTCCCTGGTAAGATCATTTACACCGTATTCCAACGGAGCGAGCGTCGTGCCGTGAATTGTTTGGTGTAATTGCTGATGATTGGAAGAAACTGCAAGACGGCCAACTGATCACATGGCCACGGGCCATGAAAACCTTGACCACTCTGGTGGACAAGGATGGTAGGCGTTGTTTGCCAGGTGATGAAGTTCACAACCATCTGCACACGCTGTCGGACATGGCAATGTGTCTCAGTTAACGGTGAAGTTGTGTCCGTACAGTCACTGATTTCTTTCTTATCATCGTCATAGACAGCAATACATCAGTGGCTCACACTGATGCTTAACGACCACAATGAATCTCCACTGCTTTTTGTTTAGTTCTTTTCTATACACTTCTACTTGTTTATCATTGTGCTGCTTTGAGGACCACCGTCAAGATCGACAGCACTCCAAACCACAGCTCCAGCCTGACGGTGATGAATAGTGATGATTAAAGAATGAAACGGCCCAAAGTGCACAATACAGCTATTGATTTGCCACTGAGCAAAACCGAATTAATTAAGGTAAGGAGACTTTAATCCGACATAGAGAACACCTACACGCAGCACATAAAATATAGACTATTTACGGAACAGGCGAAAGACTTCAAGGGAATAGCCAACAATAATCAGTGATTGAGTCGAAAGTAGGGTGGTAAACATCAACATAACTTACCCAATGTAAATATGAGGCCCGAATGTCTTGCATCATGGCCAAGTATATCAACCGGAAACAACACCTGAGTGTGGGACGGCCCGCGAAGAAGGCCGGATAAAAGAAATCTCGTTGATCAGATGGTTGAATGTTTTGAAGAGGCCAAGATGATTCCAGCTCACTCTGGCATCGATGTTGATATATGGGAACGGCCTGTGTTGACTGGGAAAGAAGGGCGAGTAGAGGAACTCAAGGTCAATGAACTGATGAGCTGGGTGATGTGATACAAACCGGACATATCGGGACCCTGATTAACAATACACTTTGTTAGGAAAACAAAAAAGATGGAAGCAGTAGGAATGAACCGTGTGATTTCCACTCTGTATATGCATTGTTTTCACGGCACAGACAAGCCTGTTCGAACCATAATAACCCGGATACGGCGTAACTGATTTACACATCATAAAGTCCGGTCAGCGTAGTTTTGACTTGTACTCATCCAGACTGAGTTATTCAAAGCCATCTATGTTGACAAGCAATGCTAGTGTTCGGGCTTTCCTAGATGTACATGTTGCCCTGATCCACCCTGGCGCTGATCGGTATCATACATGGTAGGTTTTGGTAACTGACTGAGCTGGACAGTTCGTTGTTGATAGAGATATAACGTATAGTCGCTGGAGCGCAGGCACATTAGGTATAAATACTGTCGTGTCATCAGAGTGGTCGTTTCAAACGAAAGCACGTTCCGATTGACGTTTCTCCGAGGTCCTAGTGGACAGTCAATGGATGAACAGCTTATGTATGCGAAATATTAGTTTGTATAACAATTGGTGTTAGGCGGGACGATAAGGCAACTGGAGGCATTGAGAGGGTCACGGATGGATGGCAGAGGTCGTTTTTGGTTCGGACGAGATGAATGAGGTGGATGGTATTAAAGCGGAGAGTAAGACGTGCGTGGAGGCAATCTCGGTTAACGCTGGACTGGAGTTGATCCGATAACAATGGGATCTGAGGATGTGGGGCGTCTGCACGGCTTTCCTTCGTATACAGAGTTCCGACTGCAGGAATCTGATGATTATGACCGCTTCATCTACAAACGGCAGACAGAGTCGCGGACTCTTCGATAATTTATAGGCTGTACAGTAGAACATCGTAAACCGGTGGTTCCCAAACCCTTCATCTTGTTGTCCACTTATTTTTCAGGACTCGGTTCCATTACTATCT
Source organism: Paragonimus heterotremus (assembly GCA_013368495.1). Lineage (NCBI taxonomy): Eukaryota > Metazoa > Platyhelminthes > Trematoda > Plagiorchiida > Troglotrematidae > Paragonimus > Paragonimus heterotremus. Next base: position 41,944 of record LUCH01002211.1, on the reverse strand, counting down.
TTGTTTACTACACATGGCGCTCTCTCCCATCATTCAGCATGTATTGCATGATCACTAAAATCTGAATGGTGATAAGCAACTATATTCTTTGAAATCAAATATAGGGTTACATACATCAAATCGAGTCGAGTAATTGATTAATGCCCTGTTTTTGGGTGGACATTCATCATGTTCCAAGGACAGAACGGTGATCGAGCACGGTAGAACCATACTGTCAGAAGAAACCTTAGATCCCACATTCACAGATAGTCACTCTGCTACTCCCACCATATCACCTAGCATTCACTATCATTCCTCTAGGTCTTCACAGTGTTCCTATCCCAGAGTGGCGATATCGGCCGTTGCTGAAAATTTAAACGCAGTTTGCTAACCTGTGTGGATAAAGTGTGCCAGAATACAGTCGTCGAGACCTTTGATTAAGCCCTTACTGTGTCACGCTGTAAGATAAATTTTAATCCTCTTAGACAGTTCGTTAGCTGTACGGCCAAAGTAAGCTGCTTCTGTGAAGCGGTTGACATGTTATAGACACGTGATATACAGCTTCTTTCAATGAGACGACAGGGTCTGCGGTTGTGCTTCATATGATGCACACGTAAGAATGTTTGTGGGCAACATTTTTTCTTTGAAGAAATTATACAAATCGATTGTTATTCTACTTATTTTTCTAATGACGCGTACATATGGATTCATGTGCCTGTTCTATCCAATTGATTCTGATGTTCATCACTCTATCATAGCCCCATTCAATTTGCAGATGTTATCGCAATCCCGGTTTTCTAGCTCGTTAAGGGGTCGTAACCGCTACCGGTTATTCATCACGAATTCAAATATCCGATGTCTTTCGCGATGCAGTTGCGTTCGTGCCTAGCAAACCGACAAGCTTATCACTATGGTAATGGCAGGAAATTGCAGCAGGAGTGTGAGTAGTTGCCTATACTTGCCGGTAACAGGACGAACGGAACCACTGAATAGCATACACTTTGGTGCGTGTACCATTTCATCATAGCAATACTTCAATGGTCCTCATTAACTTTTCACTGCCATACAACCATGAAGAAAAACAGCAAACCCTTGTGAGTGGCCTAATTTACCTACGCCATTTTACCGTCTGTCCACCTTACGCCAGGAGGTTGTAACATGGACGAAGATTGCTCCGTGTGGCGGACGATTGGCTGGCTTCCTTAGTACATAGCCAGTTCATCTAAATCTTTGTAAACGTAAGGACTGAACAACGTGCTTCGTTGCCGGCCATTACCAAATACCCGCTTGCTAACCTCGTCGTCGCTTACTCATTGGTTTCGCCCAGTCTAAACAATGAATTGCAGACATCCATGGTCAGCTTAAGTCTTCTACTCTGGGCAGCCAGGTTTCGCGGCCATAAATTAATACAACACTCATCGCCGCTTTATATATGCGACCTTTTAACCTCAGAGAGGTGCCCTCTATCGCCAGAGTTGTCTAATATTAGTGAATACAGCCATAACCATCGATATACGAGCTTCTGTTTTATTCTCTATACCTTTATCACGGCTGTGAAGGCTTTCCAAATATACACACCGGTCAGCAACCTCCATAACTTCATTATCCCACATTAACTGTACATAATCACAGCAGTTTTATAGGGACACTGAGCACTTTGAGATTGCCAAGCACATTTCGAAGTACTTAACGGAGCAGGAAATGGCTTCCGGCATTATCTGTACCGCTTGAAAATTGTCAGACAACAACGTGTTGTCAGCGTAATCAATATTAGTAAGTTTTCCACCAGTCGAAAGGTTCAGGCCATCTTATGAATGCCGCAGCCAGTCCTCACGTGTACCACACGACTGCTTCTCAACTGACTTCCCGCATTTGTCTAACATGAAAGACGGACACTTTCATTTTGTGGTAAAAAAAAAAGTTAGTTTCTGCTGTGAGGCTGGCGTTGATTGGCACGAAATCGCATAACCTCTATTCATTACCGCTCAGGTGCGTCTCAAGTCCGACAAGCTCCCAGTTCAGAGAGGCCAGCTGACTAAACGATGCACGCTGTATGAAATGCTAGGACCGGTAGAGCTATTTTAGTTTCGAAATGCCATGAAGGCTATGCATTATTTCTATTGGTTATATATTTATTATCGGTAAGTGCGATTAGTGATAGTGGTGGGCGCAACCGTTCTGCGTGTGAATGTAGTCCGAAGTTTATTCACCAAACTGCCTACAGTTCCGTCACACTCGAAGCAATTGTTTATCTGTGGTGAGTTTGTGTCTGCACGGTTGTTCGTTCCGCCTTTTCTCTTTGCTGTTGTTCCGTTGTTTTTTCGTTTCCATTCTATATGCACTTGTGCTTATTTATTGCTTCGCTCTTTTGTGGACAGTTGCCAGGACCAACGGTAGCCCGAGGTGGGAATGATAATGCAACTAGTTAAATTAACTAGTTAAATTAACTAGTTAAATTAAGAGTGAAGCTGGGAGAACACTCACGATGGTTGTCGTACACCTTCCACTCTCTCACTTGATTAATTGTTTTAAATTCACAACCAATGACGCCATCCACGTAACTGAATCCGTTTAACAGCCGTTGCTGACTTCTTCAGTTGGAGGGTTGGTGGGTTTTGAAAGTGGCCACAGCTTGCCGTCTTTCACCCACGAGTGAACACTCTTTTTTCCCTACTAGTTCATCAATTTACCAATTCGTAGCTTAAAACAGTTATAGATAAGCCCTGGAAAAATGCATATGATGGTAAACGAAGGGTTAGCACCCCTAGTGCATAGATTCCGTATTTAAACCCACGCATTTTCAAGGATTTGGTAGGTGAATAGCCAACGACCTCTGTACTTTTGTTCTGTCTAAGGCTAATGTTGCTGTCGTTGTCCGCATCTTGAATTTACGAAGCGCATCCCTAAAACACTGACTGCAACGTGAAGTATTGTCTAATAACGTCTGTGCTACCCAGACACTGTCAAACCACAATGCTGCGGTGTAATTGAGATGAGTAACGTTTCTATCAGTCAAAACCGATTCCACTCAACAGTAGTGAACGTTTTGATGACTAATAAAGTACGGTGCATCCTCTCAGTGAATGAAGTACAAACAAACAACAGTTTCCCATTTGTATAGTGTAGCCATTGCCTGCGTGTGTTACTCGCTTCGTATATTGTTATTCCTCTGTTTCACTGAGGTTCTGAAAATCTGCTGACTAACCGACTTGTCTTGGTCCTTCTTTTTGATTACTCGGTCTTTCTGTGACATTTTATTTCCCTGAAATGTGCTGTAACTACTAGAAAGTACGCATCACAATAATTATTCCGCTGCTTATGTTTTTAGGTGGCGCATTGTGTGTCTACGATGGATCATTGCGCTTGTTCCGATAAACCAACTGCGTCTTTGTCTTTTGACTGTGCATCATCAGTTGATCTCGACTACTTTCCGAATACTGAACCGACCGTCGTCCAAGATGAGTCAGACCAAGAGAAAATCTGGAGTTGCATGTTTGATTACGGTTCATTTCCCGTGATTTCGTTCGCTTGTCTGCCGATCCGCGTACAGCACATGATTGGTCATTTGGTCTGCAAATCCGTGTGTCCCGTGTTCACGTTGGCCACATCTGCGTTGGGACAGTGGTGTCTAGTGCAGCTTACCGAGAACCCTATTACTGATCAGTTGACGCCTACGGTTCCGGTTCCCGATGTGGAAGCGAGTTCAGGGAACGATGAGTGTCCTAGCGCACCGACTTCCCTTCCGGTAGATAACAACGCCTCAAACCGGTTCGTTCATAGTTAAAAGTAATTGTCGTTTATTGCGCTCCAAAAAGTGAATAGTGATTAAGCTCACTGATTTGCCTGAATCCTTCATCAAACTAAACATGTGATAGTATACAGAACGTGAGGTCTGTCAACAAATGGCTACTTGGTCAGTATGCCGTTTCTCACTATCCCACCTAAGTAGCCAGGTATTGTCTCTTGATGATCATGTTCAGAAACAATTGCTTGAGTTCTTGTTTCTGATTTTGGTTCCTAGCAGCAGTAACCTGAGCATCCTTTGTTCTAAGCTATTCGTTTGCTACCTTGCTGTTTCTTTCTTCCCGTGTTTTTTAGTCTAGTGCCGTTTTTCGTGCTAGTCTGTTAATTAAGCCACAATGTCAACCACTGGTGTACTGCTGTCAGCGGCGATGCTGATGTGTGTGCGCTTCAAGTGTGACCGACCTGTAAAAGGCCATCAACATCACGGCTGACAGCCTACTCATGTGAAGTTTTTCGTCGTCGTCCGAATTTCCTCATGCTTTGCAACGTAGCACTTATTTGGGCTTGGCACTCTTCTTATTATGGTGTTCACTTGTTCGGGTCATTGTCAAGTGTAGTAGTCTTTGCATTAGCATGAACATAGACCTCAACTATTGTTCGACAATCGCCAAAATGTGATCATTATTTGTCAATTTTCTGATGTTTTTGCGGTATAATCTGTTTTATTATGATAATATGCTTTTTCTATTCTTACAAAATGGTCAGTCGTTGCCACCGTCTGCGTTTGCTTTTCTGTCAAACAACAAAGTACTTTAAACGTGCTATGTTGTTTCGCCCTGTCATGTTCTCGGAAAAATAACGCTCATTTATATATATATATATATATATATATATATATATAGCAAAATTGTGATAGCGCGAATCACCGGTGGAAACAGCGGAAGTTTTGCGCGGTATGACTAACAGATGAGTTGATGTGATAATAATCCTTGATTTATGTTTCGTTTGATGACTGAAGCTGCACAAGTCGAAAATCCTCTCGTCGGGACCGTGAATTGTTTAGCTCGTTTAACAGAGTTGGAGCACGATATGCTGTGTCCATTCTCATTTCGTTTCAAACCGCTCAAAGTGTGACAGTGTTCGTGACCAATGACCGTACCAAACCATGAACGGGATCTGTGGGTGTAGGTGTTTGGGTGTATGCGAGAAATAATGGTACGGACACTGATTGTGTTGAACAAGCTGGACCTAACAATCGTGTCGGACTTACAATGCATGAACACGGCTGTTTATCTAGATCTTGTTGCCATTCCGAATGTATGGTAAACGGTCATAAAACATGGAACCACGTTTAGGTATCAAATACGACCTGTCAGCACGACTATTAATATGGGCATAAACATGACGAACATGTGTCAGGTCAAGAGGACATCTAGAAGTCACGTCATGGCTAAATGATAATTCAACAACTTATAATGACCACCGGACATTGGTTCATTTTTCTCTTGATATTTCCGAGATCCCTATTCGTTAATTTGAGAAGCGATACAGAACGAGAAATGGATCGGAAGCACGGGTTTCCCTAACTTATTGCAAACAATCAGGAATTAGAATTGTGTGCACATTTTCAGCCACTTTCCAACTGTGTCAACTGACAACCTGGATTACTTGAGCTTACTATCAAACTACTTTACAATTTTAGGCGTTACACAAGCAGATTATGACATCGGTGCTCAGAAGGTCAAGCGTAAGACAAATCACAAAATATTTCTTCTCATTGTCAGTTGTGGTCTCGTTTAAATTTCGTTCGGTACAGTATGTTCAATTTTATGAAGAGGTTTCATAGATCTAAATGTTCACTGGGGTTTCGTGCAAGTAACGGTGACCGAAGTTCACACAGACATTTTCCCTGTCAAACAGCATATCCGACAAACTATTTAATTTTCAGTCAATAAGTAAGATGGACTTCCGTAAAACAGGAGTTACAAACTTAAAGTTGTTGAAATATATCGTTTCACGCGGGTTTTGATCCAAATTGTGATCAACTTGCTACTTGGTGTGGAAGACGAGAGAGACACGATTGATTACCAGATCATTAGCTAAGAAATCTGTAATTCGATGCAAAGACCTGTGTTATAAATAACCTTCCGAATGTTTAACTGGTAAAACCAGATCACATTCTGATAGATCCTGTTGCGTGTAATCATATGCTCAACTAATCTTTCAGACCTACTAGAAATTCGGTTTCCGGCCAGCATCCAAATTAGTGAAACTCATGTGAATCTCGTTACTGTTCCAAAATAATTACGTTGAAACAACTTTAAATTGTAAAATTTTGTCTCATATGTGAATTCAAGTATTTCTGATATCTGGTTTTTCAGTATATATTCTGTTATTTCTAAGTAATTAAACAAAAAAGATTACTACAATTCAGAGTTTCGGCGTAACACCGAGTCGTTCTTTCTCCGATACCATTAAAGCAGCCAAAAAAACGTTCTCCAAAAGGTATTACAATTTTGTGAATCACCCGACGTTCTCATTTAGAAGCGAATGTGTAAACTTTGAATAAAACTATTGTTAATGCAATAGTGAAGTATAGGTAAAAAAAATCACTCGTGAAAGCTTTCGATTTGTAGTTTGTGAATGAATCCAAATGAAATTGAATCTAAATGTCATGTAGCTTTTAAACCAGTTAAAACTGTTGTTTTCTTGATGTACTGGAATATAATTAAACGGAAAACTCGACAAAAAATTCAGATACCTTACTAACGTAACATGATGAGGGCATAGAACTGTACAAAAAAGATATTCAGTTTTCTGATCTAACGGTGTTACATCGTGCATAACCTATCATCTGGCAGGTGGAAAAAATCAAGCCCATGCACGCGAACGTCGTAGGGAGTTTAGAAGCATTAAGATGACAGTGTTATCTGTGTAAACTCTGTTAAGCTTCACAAACTCGTACAACGGGACAAGTTGTTCAGTTTTGACTGCTGGCCTCTTTGAAAAAGAGGTTGGATAATCCGGCTTGATACAATAAATCGTAAGAAAAACCAGAAATCTGCGGCTTGTATAACGAAGACGGGTGAAAATTCCCTTTGGGAATTTAGAGTTATCTACTTCAGTTTCACCGAGGATTAGTGGGGGATTTGGTTGTTTTCAAATTGAACATCACACATTTGATCGCAGTCTTCGCATTCAGATTGAATTTCCAGCCTTGGACTTAACCAAATTTCCGACTACTCATCGGTGATCTAAAATATCGCGTACCAGGTTGAGTGACATCGGAGATTTCGACTTGTCTATGAAGTCCTAATCGCGAAGTTATCGATTGGAGCTAACAGACAGTAACTGTCTCCTATCGTGGCGATCGGGCAACTTGATGATTACTCACAAGTGAAAGTGGTTGAGCGTTCACATATGATAATTCGGTCGTGCCCAGTATGAGGTCAATGACGCAGTGGTCAACATGGTTGCCTCATGAAAGCGTGGTCAAAGTTCTGGTCCCGGCCATGGCATGGATATGCACTACTGACGGGTTTCGATGAGAGCGAAACTCGAGTCTAGTACTTTAGTTTTGACAGTCGAGTTTCTTCGAGTGTCAAGGGATCACTCAGTATTAACTTTTTGGCAGTTGACATTTAAGTGACCGAGAGTGGTATGTGGTGCTTTTCCTGATAAAGATTTGAATCATTGACTGGGAAACGTAGCACTTCGTCAAAATGGTGCGTGTTCATTTGCCGTTGAATGTTGACAACCTGCCAAATTATCGTCAATCAAACGCACTGTGGACAGTAACAGATCCGTTCAGACAGTTAGTGATAATTCCGAAAAGGAACTCTCGCAGAAACTGACAAAACATTTCCTTCCGCGAGACGATACACCCTGTAATGCTGCGCGGTTATCGGACCTTCTCAAGCGATTATCATAGATGTAATACATATTTTGATCAAACCCGTCTAAATCTAACGGAGCAGACTCTCTCGTTTATGTAATCACTACCTAACGTTCTAGAACGAAATGTTATTGTAAATTTTTATCCCAGTTTTGAAGTGCCAGATATCCAAGCTAAGTCACCTTTGTAGATTAATGGAACATTTTTGCAGTCTCTTGGATGATACAACCAATGGTGGCTACCGTTCTGATTTGTTGGATTCAACACCATCGAGGTTAGCTTAGTTGATTAGAATGAATAAAGTACAGACAAAAAACACATTCAATTCCTTCATAAGTTACAAATTATTTTAATGTTTAACAAGACATACAATCAGTTCTAACAGAATCACAATTAAGTTGCACCTTAATCATTTTTTTTGTATGATACTTTTTATTGATATCGGAAGTGTGTGACTTTCCCACACCTTTCACCAATCTTAAGACGGACAGCTAGTGCGAAAACTCACTGACATCGATGGTGCTAAAATGCGATAAACTGATTCCTTGACTGTTCATACTACGGCTAATTGATCACAGTCTGTTCGTTTGCACACTGTAGTACACGCGTTTGGACGCTACATGTGAGTTAGGTGGGGAAGATGATAGTACTCAATGAGGGATTTCAGTCCTTCATAAAGAGGTCTAAAGAAATAATGGGGAATGTTACAGCCAGTGGGAAAGAATGCTCAAACAAGCAAAACATTCCTCTATCGATTTTGCTTAATTCTCCAAATGGATTTCAAGATCTCCTTAGGTTGGAAATATATGAACCGTGTAGACACGTACTATTGTTGTGGATGCAAAAGATAACTTGTCTGGAAAGCTATTCACTGCCCATCATCAAATACATAATATAATTTCACAATCACACTTAATATATTGCATGACCGGCATGTTTTAGGCTCCCTTGTCAATCGTACAGCGTTAGTTTCTTCGTAGGATTGCTCCATGTCATTTGTATGTATCTCAAAGCATTGTCGTCGACGTTTGTGAGTGAAAACGTCCATTCAACGAATGTTCATTGGAACTGTAGTGGAAACAGAACCATGTATAGTGCTGCATGGATTCTGTCTGTGGGTTTTATGTGTCACTAGCATGATCTGTCCTGTAGGGTGTGCAGCTTACCTGGTATGTTACATTTTTTTGTCATTGGGCTCTTTTGTGCTGCATAACGTTGTACTAAACTTACTCGGTATGTTCGGATGACTCTCAGTGTTTTTATTGGGATAAAGATTCCGAATGCCGTTTATGCTCGTTTTCGTGTCTGGATAAACTTAGTGTAGCTACCCTTGGTGCGTTTCGGCAAAACATACGAGCTTTTGACTACACCGTTGTTGAAATTTGCTCTAAACAGTACCTCACCTCTCCCTACTCAGTAGAAGTAATTATCAGACGGACACATACCACATCAGATTTGGAAACATCGTAAACCATTTAGGAGGAAAAAGAGAAAGCTGCAGAAGTAAACGAATTTGGGACACTGAAAAAATTGCATGAAAGGGGTCATTCACCTCTGTTTCTTGTCATTTCAAGCAGCGTCGTAAATCGGAGGCGTCCGTTGTTCTTCTTTCCCAGCCAGTAATCCGAAAACGCCCTAGTAAGCCTTTATACGTTAAACCCAGGTCATACATTGACCACCAAGCTGCTTTTTCCGGCCCAATCCACAACTCACTTAGAACGCACAATGTGATTAACGAGTTGACATTCGGAAGACCCACCTAAGGCAACGAAACCTGTAAGACAAAGGTATGCTCAGTGATCGATAAAGTCTGTCCGTCCAAAATACACACCGGCGAACGTCTTCATTGCGGACACGATAAGGCACTTGTGTTTTGGAAACGCCGGAGGTCGAAAAGGAATCGTCACCCGATGCACCCACCAAGCTTATCCGGACAACCCTTAAAGTTATTGTTCACATTAGTTTATCTCTTTGGTTGAGCGACTTACACAATCATGATAATGGCGTCTATACTACGAAATAGCGTGGAATCTATATTTGATGTATGGATGAACATCCATTTGGAGTAGATTTTGACGATACAAAAAAGTAGGTCACGTTATTTTGTCTCCCTGGATGACTGAATCATAATGTAAATTGGTTTAGCTGGATTGACGAGAACAGTGTGCGTTGGTTGACTCATCGTCGTATGCGGACACTCTTGGTCGTTCCCCTGGTTCGTACTAGACAGAAACGAAAACCTCACTTTTTACCCATAGAAGTTATTGGGTGGATATCTGGTACCGAACTGATAACCCAGCCGGCTATTGATCAATCAGTTAATTTTCGAAACAGTCGATGTATTCACGTGAGTTCGTTTTAATGTATTTCTATACAGTACGTACCAGTTTCTAGAACAAGCTATTCTTTGGTACCACCAGCCTTTTGAATTCAACAGATTGACCTAGACCAAACTGGCACAGATTTAAAATCGATTACAAAAGTTGTGTGAATGTTCTGCACCGGATACTCATTTTAATTTGTTTGAACATGTTCTTCACGGGTTCTGGCGAAGGAATACTTTTCAACGCACAATATGCTAATATTGGATTGATGACTTATTCGATTGTCAGTTTTGCCATTGTAACTTTTTGTCATTTTTTCAAAACTCGCTTCACCTAAGACAATTTAGGTGAACCGAGTTTTTATCTAACTCAAATTTTTTTCCATTCAATTTTTCAGTCTCGATTTCGTCAGTTAGATTTTCAACACCCTACTTTGGAATGATCTTTCCAGAGGTGTTTGAACTAACTTGCAACCTGGTGTTGTACTGCACAAAACGTTATTCTGTCATAGAATGCTAATTACCTTATCCGTGTCCCCACTGAAACCAGTTGTCTTGTAGGTCAACATTGATCCGATGATCAGTGTTGCACACCTCAGTGTGATAAATGAATAGTTTAAATTTCACTTTACCCTTTCCATTCACTCTCCATTTACTTTCTCGATTTGCTTTTTCAGGTTTGCGTTGGATCGTTCCGCTAACGTTTTACCAAACCTGACAGTTCAACTCAACAGATTCACAGTCGCAGAATTCACGGGCGCTTGTGTGACTTTTCAGTACGATTCCTCTGATGCTGCCGGGGCTTGGCCCTGTCCCTTTTGCGAAGTATCCTTCAGTTGTGGCAAGTCGAAATTGAATCACTTATACGTACACATGCGTATGGAGATTTGTTGATTTGAAGTTTGTGCTTGCTCGGTTGTAGACTTGCGCTTTTAATCTACCTAGAGTATAAGGGTTGTGCAGTAATTGCTGGCGGGTAATCATGGTCCATGTTTGGTAAGCGTCAGCCATGAGTATTGCTTTTGATTAAACATTGCCGGCAAGCATCGTACACTCACCGATTGATTCAGTACTTGTGTCCACATACATCGACTTATTTTGTTGTGTTCAACACGGCAGAAGCAGTTTCTGTGTACAATCCTTTTAGCTGTCACCTCTGTTCGTTCAGCAGTATCCTTCGTATCGTTACAACCAAGTTTCCTTGAAACGCCGATTCAAACTACTTTCCCTTCTTAATGCTGCCTTGGTTTTTTAATGTGTTCCCATCGTTTTTGTCATCTAGTTTGCCGAGAATCGATTCCACATTTTATTTTGTCGTTTCATTTCTCACAGGTTCTAACGCCGAAGAACTGCTGAAGAAACATCTGCGTCTGCACATCGAGTTGCGGTTTTGTTTAGACTGCGTCACCTTGTTACCTAACAGTACCAAAGAAGCGGAACCTGGAAGCCAAATCCAACACACTTGCAATCAATTGATCAGTCATACACCCAAGTCTACAATCAAAAGACCCGATGCTAGTAGTGGGCTTTTGTCTCCGGAATCTCCGCAATCTGGATGCGCCACACATGTACCTATAGTGACCAACCATGGTAGGTGTACTGGACATCTTGTAGTGCATATAGTTTCTCTGATGGAATTCTCTCAGGGAATTGTTTCTTCACCTGTTTGTTTGTTTGTTGAATTCCTGTTAGCTTTTCAACACCAACTGGTGCTGAAGTGTGCACCTCGATTTTCTGGTGTCTGTGACCAGTGAGTCCCGGCTGTGTTTGCCGCTGATCAGTTGGCTAATCAGCGTTGGCTGACTGAACAAAAAGGCTTCACTCATACGCCTCCTGGTTTTAGTCTTTCGGGTTTACGCTGGATACGTGGTGTGAATGGTACCACAAATGGTGCAGGGGAAGTCACTTTTGATGGTTAAGCGCAAATGTCCTTTGGCTTCAGTCACTGTGACAGACTACTCCGAAGCGGATGTTGCCAACCATGTATATGTGTGTGCATGTGCATACCAATCGCATTTATTGTCCACGCTGTCACAGGGTTGTCAGAAATATTTTCATAGTATTTATTTGATTATTGTTCTCGTCTTTATGAAACAGTTGCCGTACCTTGATGGTTGATCATTCTTCAATTGACTCGACCTGTCAAAGGGATTCGAGCATTTTTATTATTTCTAAATACACACTCGTCTAAATATGATTAGCGTACGATACTTAGATTTTAACTTGTGTGCAGTTACTCACAGCATTTTCACCCAAATTGTTCACACTGATCGCTCTTTTACACCTTTATTGTTTTTCTTTCAGTAGCATCAAGGCCCAGTGTGTCTTCGATATGTCGACCACGTAGGAAGCAGCTGATATCTGTCGTCACGTCCTTAGGGGATGTGAAGTCACAATCCAGCATAGTAAACATTGTCACCGGTGATGTGCGTAATCCATGTCCTGTCGTTCAGAAACCGGGCGAACAAACCATACTGAGGATTTGTACGGTATGTTTGAATAATAGAACCTTGTGGCCCAAGGATTCTGTTAGCATTTACTTCTGACAAATATGAAACATTTCACGAGTTCATATGAGCGAACGTTTTTCTGTGAGCTCACATGCGCGAACAAGTAACAAGCCAGCCCACAGAGACTTGAGATTGTTGGTTTCAACCCATTCTGTCTGATATAGAACCTCTTTGGAACTTATGGGTGAACCAGGACGTTAAGATGGTCGAGGTATATGTATATCAGCCCAGTATCAGTTAACTTCTTTTCGTTTTACAACTCAACTAGATCGCTTTAGTGTCCGCTTGTCACATTTGGTAAGATTTAGTGTTCACGTCACCTTATGATTCATTATGCTATTATTTAACAAACGGAACGTTTTTGCGAAATTTCACAATTCTCCTCTCGTCTATCATATCGCCGACCTGTATACAGTCAACAGGAAAAGCCGTAGAGATCAGAGTTTTTTGTAACTTAATCATTGACATGTTGGAGCTCTGATTTATTTCCTCTCTCTAGAGTTTCAAGAGATCCACCGGATTGATTTCATTTTTGTTGATTGCGAAAAGTATATTACGTAAATTGGTGTGTTTGTTGACAGTCTGAATTTTCTGAAATCAACATCATCCTCATCATGAACACTCCCTTACAGAAGATTGTTTCTTCATCATGTGTTTACTCGCTCACAGACATGGTTATAATTAGTAGTTATGGGGCACGCGGTTTAACAAACGAACCATGTGTCAACCTATCAATGTCAGTTATCAAGATGTCCGTTGTGAATGCTGTCCATTTGTAAATGTTATTGGGTACATAGACAACAGTTACAAAATAACGTACGTTTCCTGTACATCTTTCTGTTAACCGGTTTCTTCCGTAGTTAGACTGCCTAGCACAGATACTGGCAGACGGCCTGATTTGAGCATGTCACCGTCCTAATTTGGACGAAAGGATAAACAGCTGGGACTACCCATTTGATGTTTGTTGCCACTTACACATTCGTCACATTCTTTATGTACGATTTTGCCATCTGTCTCTGAAGTGCTTGAATGTGAGTGAAATCGTCTCACAAAGGAAAGCTTCTGAAGAGTCATTCCATTTCTGTTACCACACCGTTAGAAAAGTGAAACACCATTTTCATGACCTCTCTCGAGAGTTCAGGAGAATTTCAGTTTGAACTTTCCATGTTGAACGTGATAGGTGACGTGGTTTTTCTTCTTGTTAACATCATACACTTCATGCGTACGCCAAAGTATTCCTGAAGTCGACAGAATGCACATTAGTCATTAGAAGACTAACTATATTCTCCGTAGATCTGGTCTATTTTCTTATTGTTTCCCCTTTCACAATATATTGGCATTTCATGTGACAACAATCAACATGCCAGCTCTGCTTCTGTTTTCAAAAATGTAGGTTTAGGCTTTTATATTAAGCATACCGGTTTGTTTTTTTTTCCCGACCTATACTGCTACCTTGCCGAGGTGGTCGGGC
>LUCH01002211.1:0-24317 GCA_013368495.1 Paragonimus heterotremus | reverse complement strand
GATGATGATGATGATGATGATGATGATGATGATGATGATGATGATGATGATGATGATGATGATGATGATGATGATGATGATGATACCGGTTTGTTTTGTTATAAGCAGACCTTAATGGCTAACTGGTGGACTCAAGGCATACGAATAAATAATTTTTTCATACCTATCTCACAATGTTTGTTAGCTTACAGCACACGATGCCGCATGTGAGATTGTACGACATCATCTTACTGTCCCGATTTTAACAACAGCGGTGTTCTCTATAATCTGACGCTTTAGTTTTGACTGTGCAGAATCGACACTCGGCGTCATCACCACGGAATTGTAAACTATATGGAACATAAAATGGCATAGCAGTTTTGCTCAGTGTATGGTACACGAAGACCACCATGCTCCTTTCTTACCTATTGGCATTCCTATTCTTTTCCTCTATTCTCCATCCACATGCAGTGCAACTTGCTTAATGTTGTCAACCACATTTCTGACCGTTGATTCTGTCAGGAGCATCTAGACTTCATTCTCTCGTTGGCGTTTCAGCTATCTTACCGAATAGTCTGCTGGTTTTGTACACACTGCCTTGAATGGAGAACAGTGGTTAAGTTTATCCGAGAAAACCATGAGTACGCACCCATTAGCTTTATCTAGTTTAACACGAAGTCCAAACGTTCCGAATTGCATTACTTCTCACTTGTCGACCGGCTACCAACATGATGTCTTTTCGATGAAACCGCTGGCAATTTGAGAGTATCATGAGATGGTCAAATGGTGCGATTACTTTGTTCATTTAATACTATTTAACTTCCGTCACTTGCCTTATCTTTTTTCGCTTTTCTCTACACATTTCAGTCCTGCAACATTACATTCAAAACAAGTGTACAATACCAACAACATTTGAAGAACGTACACCGTGGCTTTCGTTTCTTGTGCCCTGATTGTAGTAAGTTCGTAGCGCATGAAACTGTCTCTCTGATCCACTTGTACATCATTTTGGTTCTCACCGACGACTTCTATGTTCGTGCGGTTTATTTGGCTTAATTTTCGTTTATTTCCGGTCAGTACAAATACCACAGAGAATCACATGCATACGATCCGGTGCGTCAGTTTCACACATCTACTTTCGATTGTTGGAAACAGTGGTTTAGGTAATCGGTTGTTCGCAGAACTTGGTATTTAGGTTGCAAACGATGTTCAAGGTTCAGGGTTCAACAACGAAGAACTACCCGATCTAATCAGTAAGAAGGATCAACCGATTAGATGTCAGATGAAGCACAAGCAGCAGCGGCAGCAAAAGCCGATAAATCAGAATCGAAGTCAGAATTTCTGAGTAGCAGAAAATGACCAATCAAGCTGAAGGATTAAAACCAATCGAAATCCCGATCAAAAGTCAAAAGCAGCAAGAAGTAACCAACCAGAATTCATATCAAGATGTCAACTAACTTTCGTATATAGTGGCAGACACTCGTCAGACTTCACCAACCCCTACACTCAGCTCTGTACGCTCAAACCCACACACACTGATGGTGTCACCGCGTCAATCGTATAATCAGTACCTCGTTTCCTTCTTACTCAACTGCTCGTCTAAACTGTCGTGTTGCATGTGCGCATCATGTGATATATGCTCACTCGTGGATGCCGCCATCACTTCACGAATTGTCAAACCTATCATACTTTCTGTGTTGCAGCTCTGTTATTTTGGTTTACGTGTGTTCAAAGGTCTGCGTGGACGCGTTAGTCGACGAACTTTAAAGCTTACTTTCGCGTGGGTGTACATGCACCTATACTCGGCCGTTTCGAGTGCGACTCACGTAACCTGATGCGTCGGGACCATTAGGAGTACGTAAACATACGGTGACGCCATTCTCTATTATGGCCTTAGAGACTGCACATAAAAAAGGATTAACAGCGTAAGCCCTATCTGTTGTGTTCCAATGATGGGGTGCCTTTTTGATGAGCAAAATGGAGTATCAGAAGATGCTACAGCAAATTATGCTAGCTTTGATGATGAGTTCAGATCGAGATCATAAGAGTCTGTCCCCCCATGGTGAGCAGTGTTGTGCTGAAACTCACTAATCACACCCAATGCGCATGCGTCAACTGCGATGATAGCAAACCCCCGTCTGTAGTGTGGCATGGATTGATGTCCAATACTAGACACTAACGCCCTTTATCTATATCGATCTCACTCCCACTTAAGTGGCAGTGGATTTAGCTCATCTGTCCAAACGCAACGCAAATCCAACCAACCACACCAGACCCCACGTGAACACTGCCCTTCTTTCAATGCGATTTCGATTACAACGTTCTTGAGGAAGGCTACTCGAGGTGGTTGAAACTTTGAGTAGTATGACTTGCTCGTAACATGTTTTTCTCAGTCCATTAATTAAAAACATGTTAAGCATGGCACTTAGATTGTTTTTACTTCATTCTTACTAAATTTGGTGCGGATATTTTACAGATCAAGTGAATTTATTCAATTTTGTTTAAGTATCTCATGCCTAACTATGATTTTGCTGTGCCTTATTTCATCTGCCGTTGCTCTTGGGTGAGGCTTTTTGTGAATCCTGTCAGAGTTTGTATGCAATCAACTATCGGATTTCAGCCTATACACAATCCCATCCATGGTCGTTTGCCATGACATTCCATCGAGTTCGTTCACGCATTCTCTTTTTTATCTGGTACGGACATAAACGTTTACCTTATAAACATGTGGACGATTCTTCGGTTTTTGTATTGACGTTGTTTGCATCAGCTGTTTTTCTTAGACAGAATCGTGTGTTACGTGGAATCAGTTTTTAAAAAAATGCTTCTTTTATTATTGTTATACTTTTCAGTTGTTTTCGTCTGTTTATTTTCTGTGGATTATGGTTATTTCATGATATTGAACCGGCAACTACCTTGTCGTCAGGTTTGTCTACATTATTATTGATAATGATAAATTCTTTGTGAAACGATATGCATGATTAAACTGGAACCTGCTTGTACATCTTCCCAACACCTTGCAGATACGTCTTTTAGCACGAAAGGTAATTTGACCACACATTTTCGAGAGGTACATAACCTGAGTAACGAATTTCGGTGTTCTCTGTGCGAGAAACTTTTCAGCAACAAGTGAGTCCTCTTTGTTCAATGTATATGCTTCACTTGTCAACTGGTTTACCTTCACGTTTCTGTTGGGTCGTTGGGAATTTTGATTATTTCAATTTGCATCTCGATTAAGCTTGTTTGCTGTTACGACCCCACCTGACAGAGAAAAGACAAGAGCAAACGCAAGGCCGCGAGCAGTATCTCTATCACGAACGAATGCAACGATATTGTAAAGCGGTACGAAAATCAGAGTTCAAAAATCGGAACGCAAATCTCGCAGCTTAGGTCCCCCCAACAAGTAAAGAAAAAGATGACCTTCAAACGGGCTTTATTTGCTGCTCAGCCCGAAGGCGAAATAGTGGTTTACAGCAACTGTATTTATAGGTTTGTGGTGGCCTTGGACCTAGGTCGCCGAATGGACCAATCAGGAGCGAGCGCAGCTTCTCGGGTGTTCGAGAATTCTGGTTGGCGTTCAAATTACCAGAAAATGAAGGAATCCATTTTCCATGCATACAGGGCTCATTTTTGGGAAAATGTGCCTTTTCCCAACATTTGCTTACCTTGTGTGGTTGAAAGTACGGGATTTTTCACTTCGGTCGAAACAGTTTTCAAAACTATTTTACTAAATTGTCGAGTACGATGCAATTCTGTCGCCTTGTGTGAGCTCACTTAGGTAACGGTCAGCACTCTCGAGTTAGAGTTCCTCTTCTGTTATGAATGATGAGCATATACACTGCTAGTTGACATTTGACAAGAACCAACTTATCAGAGGGGCAAATGCGTCTGGCTCTGGGAAACAGATTGTTGATCGATCGGAACAAAACTGGAAAACTGAAGATATTGGTCACGTCATGTTGGTTTACAGTGGACTGAACGCTGTAACATACTAGTCGCACGTCTAGTGATGAGTAATCCCAAAACGAGTGCTAATGGTTAGCCTGTGATTTTATCTTCAGTCGAAACTGTGATATAGGTGTTCCATTTGCATACCTTAAGGATTTTATTTTGTTTTGCACATAAAACATTCCACTCAATTTCGAAGAGCTTGTGTGCAAACAGATGTTCGGAGTTGGTATAGTTGGATAGTTCGACCCAACCCTACCGGTCATCTTCTTAGGAAAGATTGAGCAGCAAAATCCAAACAACGTTGCTAAAGCTTCATTGTGTGAACTGTAAGCTGATTGTATTTTGATTTTTACTCACATTGATCGTCTTGACTTGTTTCTCAACCTTTTTAACAATAATCACTCTACTCTACATTTATCCTACAAAATTCAATCAAAAATCCATGTAATCATTCTATTAAAAGTGTGAATGGTATGTTGTGGCTTTTAGTCCATCAGGGTGGTCAGTATTTTCAGTTTTTCAGATTTTTTCTAATTGAATACAAACGCTGTCTGTTCAATACTCCGTTACACACAGTCAGGCGCGTTTGTTTCTCCGGTATTTTGTAGACAAAAGGAGAGATGCTCAGAATGATTGCAGTAGCAAACTGTTGATGATTGAGCCTTTTTCAAAGTGCATAAGTGGCGGTCACACTCAAGTAGGATTTAGGGTTGTGTTAATCTATTGAGTTCTCGATACGTTTACATGTCTTTCGTTCCCTGTATCAATTTCGTTGAATTGCATTTGTCACTGTTGCAACAAATCACTTGCTCACAAGTTATTCGTGAGTTTGTGGGAATGTCGTTTTTCATTGCCACTCTGTAGATTTGGAAAACTGTCGTTTGTTAGCAACTAGAAACCCGCTATCAATCTTGAAAGTGTTGTTCCTGATAGGTCACATCCAAGTTAACCTCTGGTTATTAACTTGCTAGTAAATAGTTGTTTCATGTTATGAAGAGAAGTGAACATGATCACAACATCCGTTGCAACTTAGCCAGGCTCAGGTTGGCCAATTTTCCGTTGACAAGACAACGGAAAGTGACCAACGGCCCATTTGCATGTACTTGAAAATCGTTTATCCTCGGGAATGCAGCGACTTATTCAACGGTTTTTGTAGCCGTTGCAGCCGATTTTGTTCAAACTGCTTAACCACAGGTAGTTAGGTAATTATCCGGAGATGCCGCTGATAAGTTCTTAGTGTTCATGTAAACTATGTTCCCTGACTCCTCAGGCTCGTAGAAAACAGCGTTTGCACAAGACCTTATGATTCCTTTTTTTTTTCTTGAACTTACCAGTGGATTATCTTGGTTTTCATTTAATGTGAGACCCTGTTTATTGTTAAATGTTTTGTTAACATGTATCGGATAAATTGTCAACTAAAGTTTAGTGACTAACAGCTTGTCTATTTGCGAATAACCGCTGTGATGGTGTGCATTCTGATAACCATACCGAAAATATGGTTCCTGATGCGTTGCATGTGTGCTCTAGAATTTTACCGATCCCCTGAACTTTAGTGAAAATCTCTAGCGTTTTTGCAGCCGTATTTATCCAGTGCTTCTTAGTTTGTGTCTTGTGACGTCGTTGAAAATTTTTGTTTGTTTGTTTACGGTACCAATAAGGGAAATCCGGTTGTGATCCACATAATTAAATCTGTTTTTCTTGGTTACAAAGAATGGTTAGTTTTCGCGTTTTGCCTATTTCTTGTCTGTTCTCAACGTGAGCAGTCAAATTATCTTTCCCTCCTGTTTCAATGTTTTCAAGGTTCAACCTCAATCGACACGTCCGATTAACTCATGGATGTCAGCAGCACCGTGTCGATGTGAATTTCGAATCTGTTCAAGTCAGTAGCTCGTGTTGTAACCCCACTTCGGATCGTGAAGTGAATTGCGCTGAGTTGGAGCAACAAGACTCCTACTCTACTGTAACCGTCCAGAACTCGGTCTCCCCTGATTGTGCAACCAAGGTTTCACACGAAGAACAGCCACGTGGATTCTATCTTTTTCTTTCAAATGCGGAGAGTGACAAACCATCCAGTTCATTCCAGTCAATTCGACTGATGAACCCTAGTAGCACGGCTGCCCACGTCATGCCTCAGCCGACGCTGGTGGCCGAAGTGCAGTTGACCCCATGCAGTCCATCTTGCCCTGATGCACAGTACGGACCTTGCAGTCGTGCATGGCACAAAAGTGTTCTTGTCTCAACTGGTGTGCCAACCCCGCCATCTCAACAGTGATCAAGACCGCGACATGATAACAGATACATGTATATTTTATTAGATCTTTCCTGTTTTTGAACATTACTATATCTCACCTTGGAATATCGATAAGAACAAATCTGTTCTCAACAGGGTTGAATTTCAGTCTTTCCGTTTCCCAAGCATTGCACACTTTTTGCTTCTACTCAATCACAGATCTGCACAGTTGTTACATATTGCTTCGATCCGTCTTAATTCGCTTTGTTCCAAACCTGCTGTCTTCTGCACTATGATAGTAGCTAGATACTTTAACAAACCTGGATCTCTCAACATGTGTCATTCGCTAATTCATGCTGTACTGTGCGCAAGTTATGCTTGTCGATTTTCCTGTGAAGATGGCACTGTATATATCGTTTTTATGCACTTTGCGAGTCTGTCAAGGACATGTAATCGGTTCAAGTTTTTACTGGTTTCGTGTCACTCTGGTGTTTTGATAACGTTTTCCAGTTTCAAGCTTGATGTGTTCGTGTATGCTCGGATGATTTGGTTGATTCAGAATCCATCAGTACGTTTCTGTTGAAGGGTAGGTGGGCTTTGAAAAAATGATTCTCTTGGCCCATTTGCAATTGTCTTACATGCTTTTGTCACCTCTCTCCGGAACCCCTTGTTCGTTTGTTCAACCCTACGGTAAATTGTTCGCTCTGTTTACCATAAGTCGGGCACTTGTTCTAGGGGCAAGAAACGATTTCCGTTTGCTTCTCTGGAATGAAAGTATGCTGATGAGACGATTGGGTATATCTGCGAGTATAACCGTGCTACCCGTCTCAGAATAGGGGGAAGAGGTCAGGGAACATTGTGGTCATGTGGAGAACAAGGAAACTTTGTTCAGAGTCATTTGTCAAGTGGTAAAAAAGAAGTCACAGGCAAGTCGGAACAAGCCCATGACATCTCACCTTATATGCAGAAAGATTAATCTTGCTGCTGCCGTGGTCGCCAGCTCTTTTCTCCACTGACCGAGAACAGTTGAGCCATCGACTTTCATTGATGTCACCGCCTTTGTAACACGTTCGTAGTAATTTCGTGTTGTATAAGGGAAGAGTACTGAACTCACGAATCCGCCTTCGCCAAATACATTTTTATCTGTAGTCGGGCCTTCTTTTCCACCATACGTATTTGGGCGCATGTGCGCGTACGTTTTGTCTACAGGCGTGTAACTGCGGTCCTTTACGCAGAACCTCGCCGAATCGTGTGCTAAGACTGCCCAGTTCAAGTCTGAAGACAACAGTGGTATTGCAACAAGAAATCGTTCAATAAATCACGGTCTTTATTGTCCAACTCGCACGTTTGTGAATCGTAATTGCAGTCCACAACGCAACAGCGGTTTCCAGTTACACGTCTTGTGCACCGTGTGGTTTTGCACGTGTAACTGACGCTTTGTGTTGTGGGTTTTGTGCTTGCTATTTCTTGTCCATTGATCCGATCTCGTTGAGTGATATCTCGTCCGGTCTCCCGTTTTGTCCCCAATCTACTGGTCATGGGATTTGTTTATATCTCGTCACCGCCTCGAGATATCCCACCGAATGCTGGAATAGTCGCGCCTCCCATTTGGTCATTCCACCACAGTATGACATTTAATTCACTCATCCTGCACCTGTATATTTCCACCTTCCGTGGTGTTGGCATACTCTGTTTATCTAAACCTACTTACTACTTAATTGACCTAGTTAAATGCTTCACTCTGTAACCAGGTGATAAATTTCACCTCCGTTCAGGCTGCCCCAATGAACTACAACCGCAAATATAACCAGTTTTGTCGTTTTTTAGTTTGAATTACGATTTATTCCTCTAGTATGCTGCCCCGGGATTTAGAACTGCCACTCGATCGTACTTAACCTTGATTCCTTTCATCTGGACTTTGATAAGTCAGAGCGCCCGCTACACCTTGACAAAAATTATATCTTTTCATGTCATGCTAACGACATCAGTCGTGGGTTACAACGCTTAACCTGCTCTCCATAAGTTTTTGGAATCGGTCCGAATATACTCTGCATGGAATGGACCGAAAACAATTGTTTTTATTTATTGACCGAATCCATTTTTCATGATCCGTTGAATGGGTCACAATGGCAACATACGATAAAGGCTTGTCGTATCCTCGTCATCAACTCACCGCGAAGCAGCTCTACCTGTCTACTGGCATACAGCAACGTGTACAGCTCTATTTACATCTGAGCTTCATTCATCTTATTGCTAGTCGTTTTACAGACAGCATGTCAAACACACCAACAAGTGTCATTTGACGTCCGCCTCCTGTGCAGTCTGCCTATAGTCACTTTTCTGACAAATCGCCTGATAAGTGCTCTCCGTAAGGACCGGAACTTTACGAAACCTCTCAATTCTTCTCGTTATAAATTAACCAAGGACTTACTGAGTACAGTCAAAATTGACGCAACACGTAGTAGTGAAACCATTCTGAGTAATAGTGTTTAGTGCTTGATAAGCTTAAACCCTGTCACAAAGGTCATAACATTATGACCAGAAGTGAATTACTCTAAGCCTCCGGCCGTTGCGCCCGTTTGACTCATTTCTGATCAACATAACATGCCGCCGTGGATGGAGCTTAACTATAGTTGGTTCACTCAGATGCTTTTGGAAGAGGTGTAGTTTGTAACCATAGAATGCTGGTTCACTAAGCCGATTGTTTCTTACGAGTCTTGACTTAGGTCGGAAACAACAGCCGAATGATCAGACCATCTGAACATTACATACGAATGATTGTTCCTGGAAATTTAACTTTGATAGTTAGGTAGCGTTTGGTGTGAGGTCAGTGGTCAGTTCGCCCGCCTTACAAACAGTGGATCGAAATTCGGACTCGGATAGGGTTGAAGATCCGCCTCACCAATGAGTTTTAACAACGGTAAAACTCTAATGTTTTCAAGACTGTGACTGAAAGTTTATTTAGACACTAAAACTATCCTCGAACGTGAACGCTGTTCGTGTTAATTGTTTGCATAATCATTAAAATCTGTTGCAGTGCTCGGACGTCCTGCCCGATGGTGAAGAACAGGTAACAGATTGAAAACAAGTCCAGTTGACTACTACCATGCACCAAATCTGACCGTGTACCTAGCCAACGAACATTATTCCTTGAGCTCCAACCGGTGACGCTTTACGTTAGCAAGCCTTGGCATTGAATGCTTCATAGCTCAAGCCCGCGTCGCCCGTTGGCCACCTGTCTACTTCCTCTAATTTATCTTAAGTTGTAAGAAAATCGCGCGGCGTGGGGAGTAATGGGTGGGGATTATCGAATCACGTCTGAGATGCCGAGGTTTTTGTGGCAAGACACGTGTTTATCATGCTCGGTTTGCTTATTCAGAGATTACGCTGGCACTTGTGGGGAGAGTGTGAATACACATTGGGGACGACACTGGGAATCTTGACGGGAGGACGACGACAGGAGAGTCACAATTTTGAAAATGCACCTCTAAAAGGTCTGCCTGTCCTTTAGGCCGACGTTGATTACCCGCTGGTTTTACACCAAACAGTGACCTTCGATTATATATGAGACCCATTACTGGATTTTTTAAGTGTCTCATCATCATTGTTCCGATTCTAGTCTCCATGTAATGCATGCTGAATGTGAGAGAGATAACGCTTTGTTTAGTAAGTTAAGGGGATGTTGGTGCTGTGTTTGGGAGAAAGGGACGGCTGAGCTGGAAAGTTTGAAAAATACTGCTTCATACTGTGGGAGCGGGAAGCTTCCACGTTAAACTATGTTCCAACAATGCATTCGGGTTCTTCAGGTTAAGGACCGAACAGCGGCTGTCATTTGTGTTAAGAGACAAATAATCGGCATCAGTGTATACTGGGCTGCTGAATGTACATAGATGATGGGCAGTATGCAGTTATTAGTTGTTGTGATTGTTATTAAACAGCGATTCGTTTGTAAACAATTACGTATATGGCAGTTCCAGTAAACAAGATAAGTGAGACTGAGTGTTCGAATTCACATATTCGTTCAATCCTAGACCTCAAAACGAATAGAAGTGGACGCGGTAAAAACACAAATGGGTAGTTCTGAATGACGCCCTGTATTCATACACAACGTACAGTGTATATATGTATATGTGCATAATACTTATACACACAAACTAGCTCACCAAACATGTTATCGAACCTGAACGTCAGCCACCTTTTGGACACAATTAGTAGCTTTCGTGGCACTAAGATATTATCTATTTCTAGAGCTTTAGATACGTCGTACACCAGTAGTTAATTTTTCTCACTGTCATCTGTTGTGGTATTATGGTTGATCACCTCCACTCCATGGAATGTGCACGATAATTCATCCCTCCTTCCGATGTTTAACGTGATCGTCTGGACATTGGATCGTATATACTATCTGACTGGACGGTGGCTAGTTGTAGGTCGCAATAGATTTCAATGTCCGATTAGCTAAGAATTTTGATGTATTTATTCCACTACGTCCTATGTGTTCTATGGAACGATGGTTACCGATTTCACCCCAAATTATTAACGTACGTGTGCATTTCTTGTCCAATTTTATGTTTGTACAAGAGTTTAGAAATAAATTTATCAGGAAATACAATAGACTGGGGGATACCCATTTTTTATTTAGATGCATCACGAGCGTAACTAAAGAACATTTTCGCGTGGTGTACAACGTTGCCCAGCCCATCCACACGTTAGCCGCAAGTGGTAACTGTTATCAAGAAGGTTGTGTCTAAATTCAACTAGTCGGATGTTCAGTTCACTCCCGTTTTTGTGATACCGACCGTCTTTCCATTTTTCAGTATAACAGTCTGTGTTGACCGGTTGAGTGTTGTTTGAATTCATTGATCGTTTGAGCTTTCAATACTGTCAACTCACTGATTGCTTACCGAACGAATCGGATATCTGCCCTTTAGTGAGGTAATTTACGTCTCGGTCAACTAGGTAAAAACTAGTTCATAAAGGTCATTATAAACACAACGAATCTTTTATCAACGGAATTAATTATTAACTCGGACCTAGAGTGGCCAGTTATTTGTCTGAACTTTCGAAAACTAACTAGGCAGCATACATAACATTCTCCACACGACAGACCACAATTGTCTAGAATATGCAACATTTTGAAGTTTACCTTTGGTACTACCATGAATCTTTATCCGTTTCTTGACTACATTCAGTATCCGTTAAAATTCCGAAGTGTATTTCTGAGTAGAACTGGAGCAATATCATTCTCCCAATTTCTATCTTCTCACTCGTAACAGCAAATCGTTTTTTCCCCTGGTTGTTATGATTATAAATGGCTTCAACTCAAGTAACAGTAGACCGTCTACTAATCAGTATCTCATGTTGAATGTATCATTGTTAATCGTACCAGCCGTTCATGTTATTCATCTGAAGTCTTTCTTAAGTAATCATTAGTAAACTCTTATCTCCTCTCCTATTCCATAAATAATAACCTGATTTGATGCTTCTTCACTTGCTAATCTGAAGATAATAGAAATGATCACGTGGAATGTACAAACTAGCCTTAATGCTACGATTGTTCCTAACAGTACTTTCATGTGATTAACCTTGGTAGTAGTTTATAAAAATCTTATGCCTTCAGTCTACGTGGCATTTGTTTATGGTTTTTTGTCGGAAAACCGCGAGGCGATGGGAAGTTGTATTTATCGGATCAAATTAGCATGTGATTTCAAATGAAATACTGAACTGGCACATTACTTGTATACCTTGAACTGAGAGATCAAGGCACTGGATCTTTCAGGTAAAATGTTGATGATTTGCCTATTCTGAATAGCATCTCGTTTTGTAATAGCTGTCAGGTCAGTTCTATCCATGAACAATTTAAGTGAGATACCACCTGATGTATGTTCAACACACCCCTTGTCCATCCGTCACTGCCATGTGAACTCTACCAATCCGGTTACTCAACGAAAGTGGATAGTGAGTGGTGAAATCAGTAGGTTGACAGTATAATGTGTTGACGCGTAGAGATTGCTGTAGCCATGAGTTTAGGTACACGGCACTCATGAGGCCTGTCGGCGCCGTAGGTCATGGTAACACCACTATACTCTGTATTAAAGTTCTCAGTGGTCCGGGTAAAACGTCCTACCTTCCAAAGTGTAAGTGATGTATACAATTCAGATGAAGTTTTTTGCCCTCACTCAGGCTTGCGTCAATTTTGCCTATACACTAGAGGTGAGAAATGTAATTCGTTGTTGCCCTAATGATCGCTGTTTACGTCACCTTTGGTTAACACGGGTCAATTATCATTTCTCAATCGACACTGTACATGACGATGATTGAAAATCCCCTGAGTAGTGATCAAAAAACAGTGTACCGAACATGTTGGTTCTATCATCAGCCTTAATACGTAATGTTTATACAGAACAGTTTTGTTAAGGCGAAACGAACAAAGAAAGCGGTGAGTTCAGGTGTGGTCAACCACGTCATAGTTACAAATTGTGCAGTGTTTTGATACAGTTGCCTTATGATTATGACGCCAATGGAACCATGGAAGGTCGTTCATTCATAGTGTAGTTAGCAGGCCATGACAATGGCAACGCCGGAACAAAACGTTTCTGTGCGCACAAGAATGAATTATTCAATCGAATTCCCGTGGCCTCAGCTGTATCCAGAATTTGGTATCTCCGCTTTCTACTGGTTTCCTTTGACTTGGTAAATCGGACCTAAGTTACTTGCCGGGCGGACACCATGAACCGAATCGACAAGGTGTGAGACAATCGCGCCGCTATTAATTTAGGCTAGATGACGCTCATGGATACGTTCGGACAAACGTTTAATCATGCGGCTCATATTAGTAGTTTCACAGAGCCAAGTTTGAGAATACGCGTCCAATTGGTGTGCTGACCAACAAACTGATAGTAGGTATCTGGTACCAATGCACTTAAACATCCTAATCTCATTGGTCAATCATCGTGCGGCTCTTCGATCGGCACTGTCAATTTCACGCCGGGGGCAACTGAAGATAAATTAGGCACTGGTCAAACGCCCGTCGTCACATCTTCGCCTAACAGTCATCCTGATTGGTCAGTATTTTTGTCAATGAATTAGCTGGTCAACTGTCACCTGACACCCTCCCAATCTAAGTCTCAGGACCTGGTTTCTAGCCCATCACTTTGTCACTTCGCTGTGCACGGTGACGGCAAAACAACAAACGAAAGTAGCAAACAACAGGGTTTTTTAGTCTACCCAAGTTGAACAGCAGTTACAACTGATTGCAGTTTTTACATCCCCATAGGCTTTTCAGTCAGCCCCTCTCAAACAGAAGCACTATAGTTGTCTTCCTCTTGCTAGGGGTCGTCGGTTGTGTGTTCTATCCATGTTCGGGATTTGAACTCCGGTGTCGCCGTCATGAGGTAACCGTTTTGACCAATACGCCGTCGAATATCGCCAGTAAACTCCTATCGTCAGTAAGTAACGCTGAAGTACGATGAGAACAATGAATGCTCAGTGAATATCTTTGCTTTAAGCGTTCTCTCAATTGTCGGGATGATGACATCGACAGCTAATCTCTATTGTTTCAGGTTTGGCTGTCCGTCCGTGACTTCAAACCACCGATTATACACCTCAATTACAAAACGTGTCGGGTCAGTACGACCTCGTAATCCATCAGTAAAGCGTCGTCTACATGACCGCACTTCAGAATCAAATGCGAGCGACAACTCGATGTTGATTGAGCAAATGGTTAGTATGGAATTACTCAGGTGGTAACAATAAACCATCGTCATCATAGACAACAATACATCACTGCTTCACACTGATGCTTAACTGCCACACAACCACGAAAGAAAAGAAAACACCTGTATGAGAAGAGAATAAAAAAAGAAGGGGGAACGGACCTAACTACTAAAAAATAGCTACGTCAATATTCAAACCTACAACATCAAGGTACCTACACTTTACAAAAAAACAACCGAACAATAAATGAAAATAAAACGTCATCAGCAAGTCAGCTTCCTTACGGCTTTTACTGCCACACGCCATCAAATGCACTCACTTCATAGACAACTCGGACAAACAACGACAATATTCACGCCACTGAGCTCGATTAGTCGCCATCTCACTTAACGTCTCCACCCACCGACTCTATGAGTCGCGAGGGCCCCAGCCTGAGAGACGAACCCGATCTACAGTGACTAAACACTTCGCGAACGATTTCATTTGTCTACGCCAGATCATCATCTGTTCACCTCGCATCTCATGCCAGTCGGTCACAGCGTCGGCAAACAGTGTTCTGTGTGGCAAACGACTAGTTGGCATCCTTAGTACATGACCTAACCATCTAAATGTGTGGAAATGTAGTGACTGAACAAAAGAACTCGTTTGACAATCAGTGCCAAACACCCGCCTCCTCACCTCCTCGTTGCTTACTCGCTGGTTCCATCCGATACGAACGATTGAACGCAGACACCGATGGTCAAACACGAAGACGTTTCACGTCCTCTATCCCGATTGGACAGGTTTCGCTGTTGTAGAGTAATACAGCCCTCACTGTTGTCTGATATATACGATTCTTAAGTTTCGGAGAAATACCTCTCTGTCGCCATAGGTGTCTCAGATTAGCGAACACCGCCCTAGCCTTGGAAATACGCATCTCTGTTTCACTTCCTACACCTCGATCGCCGCCATTGCTGCAGCTTCCCAGGTACACAAATCGGTCAACAACCTCCGTGACTTCGTTAACTAACATTAAATCTACGTAATTACAACAATATTGCAGAAGCACTTCACATTTTGAGGCTGGAAAACGCATTCCGAAGTACGTAGCAGAACGCGAAATTGCTTTTAGCATTGTTTGTGTTCCTTGAAAAGTGGCAAATAGTAACATCTTGTCGTCAATATAATCAAGATCAGTCAGTCTTTCACCAGGTAGGATGTCCACACCGGCATCATTCGAATGCCGCGGACAGCCTTTCATTATTTCGTCCATGACGAAATTGAACAAAAATGGTGAAGGTGGACAGCCTTGACGTACGCAGCTCACGGTGCTGAAACTGTCAGATAGTTCACCGTACACCCTAATCTGAGCTGAAGTATGGGAATAAAGCGCCGACTGTATGTTCACATACTTGGTCAGTACACCCTTGCGTTTAAACGACTCTAAAAGTGTAGATCGATCCACCGAATCGAACTCACTTTTATAGTCGAGAAATATGGCAATTGTTGGCCGACGGTATACACGGCGCTGCTCCAGAATTTGACGGAGGGTAAAATTGTGATCTATACAACTCCGACCAGGGCGAAACCCTGTCTGTTCTGCTCCAATGCTTAACTCCCGAGCTGTAGTCAGTCAACGAAGTATAATGGACGCCAGAACCTTTGAACTGACTGGGGTCAAACTAATCCCCTTATGGTTTTCACAAGAGCCCGGGACTGCTTTCTGAAATATGGAAACTATTGTCGCGTGACGCCAGCACGGAGGGATGGTCTCCGTCGTCCACATAAGTTGAAACAGCTGAGTCAAGGCCTCTACAAACGCCTTTTAGCCCTCTTTGAGAAGTGCGTGCAAGATATCACCTGGACCAGCAGCCCTATTACGTTTGAGAGCCGAGATACAATTGCGAACGTCAATCTTAGCATGTGGTTCCAAATCAACTGACCAGGACGTTGCGTCAAAAGTTTGTGACGGTAACACACTAGAAGTTAGGAGGCCAGCTAAGTTGACCCTCAAAGTGTCCCACCCAACGCCCTAACCTTCTGGACTTATTATAAATTAGTGTGCTATCTGCCTCGCTATCTTCACTGCCAGAAGGTCGCCTGGGACCAGTAGCACAGATCAGCTTAAAAAGTTTGCCGGTGTTCCCTAAAGCAAAGGCGGTTTCCATTTCCAATCCCTCCGAGTATCAGAGTTGGAGACGGCAGTGAACATACTAGTTCGATACGGTACTAAGTAGAAAACTGTAAACAAGATAAATGTACCGAACTGTGGTAATCGAAGGTTGTGTGCTACCAGTTCATGGACGACAGCGTATCACAGGCACCTGTCCATCGATTGCAATGACATGATTACAGCTAATCGGGAGTGTCCTCATTACTATCCTGCCATTGGTCCAACAACTGTCAAACAGATAAGCGCTACACGATTCTAGCACCAGGAGACCAAAGAATGATTTGCATTTGTCTAGTTCACACTCCTAACCGATTACTGTACGTATTACCAGTTGTACAGCTGTTGTAAACCCTTCTAAACGGTACACTGGTTTGTCCTAACTATTGTAATTCGCTTGGCAAAATTCGGATTCTCATCACGGTAATATTAACACGAAAAACCTCGGTCCCGAAAAGTACCGCGACTGCCCCGTATTCGCTCCCAAGGCAAGCCAAAAGATGCGATCAAGATATAGAGCTTTGCTCCGCTCCAAAACATGTGCGATAAGGACGACGAATACAAAGTACTTATACGATGCGTGGTGGCCAAACAGAGGACAGTTGACGGAAAAAATAGTTAGGGTCACTGACAGGTCTGGCGGAATAAAAAGTCAGACGGGTAAAAACTAGCCAAGGTTACCACTCGGCCGGTCTGAGCAGGTCCGCTAACTAGGACAAAGTCAATCGTTTTTTCCTTTCTTACGGCGGAAGCGCCTTGGAACGGTAACAGGGTGGGCGCCCTAACAACAGTAGTTGCAACCCGAAGTATATGGAAGTTGTAAGTGTATACACAGCTCCAGGTTTAATATCAATGCTGCATCGAGGCTAGCATTGGGCTCGAGCTAGATCATGACTCCCTGTTAGTTCAACGTCTTCGATTATAACACAAACCTCAGTTTGGATTTCTGCTGGGAACCTCAGCTGCATGGAACTAGTAGGCAGAATATTATGTGGTGTCAAATGAACACTAAACAGTATAACAAACGCAATTCATAATAACACAAGAGCGGGGTCAACCACGGATGTATTACCTTTGATGGAGATTAGGATGATAACTTTCATTCCCATTAGATACCACTACAGAACAATTTATTATGTCTTGACCTTGAAGGTCATTTGGGTCATGTTTTGCGATATGTATGAAAACAAATCCGCTGGATGCGCTACAGCGAGACTGAACATGCGGATTCAGAACACAAAGCGGGAGAGCGTACACTAGATATACCAGTCATTACGGGGCCAAAACAAATATGATATGTTAACCACATTTGTGCTCGATCTAACAATCAACCGATCAAACGATAGAAACCGATTGACCCAATGTGGTCACAATGTCAGCTGATAGTAAGACGAACAAGTGTGCACAAGTACCTTGACCACCTGTAACGGTGAGACCTCATCCACAACGTCATTTTTAACAATAGCAAGCTAACCAGGTAACATGGGAATACTTTCTGGGTTTAATACTCAGATGAAATTGGTTTACGAGCACAATTGATTCTGCGAAGTTCACAAGTGTCCTAGGTGGGCGGAGCTGTTGAGGGTGTGAACGTTAACTAGAATGCATGGAACAGTATGTTGATTGGTAGCTGATTGTTGAGTACAACATGATGCATACTGTGCACATTGAACTTATCTTCAAGGCGGAAATATCTGGAGCGTGCATCACGATGTCTGTTGAATTGAAGTTTTATTAGCCTGTTGAAAGGTTGGCTGGCTGCAGTACATCAGGTACAATTCTTAACCGTCGTCACAAAAACAGTTCGACCAGTAGCTGCTGCTCAGTGTCGCCCCATTGGCTGTCGAACAGTAAGCACTCAATGAAGCGTCAGTCACTTTCTCTACTGCTCCTCCTCCAAATTTCTACAGAAACTTCGTAAACGTGCTCACAAATCCTTCCACTAGACTGTGTAGCTGACAAACCAGTGTAAATACGTGACAAATGCTGATACAACATTCCCGGAATTCTAATGAAATGAACTTGTAATCCCTAAAATCTCCCGGACACGACCTTGAGAGGATGGTCTTCGGAGATGAAAAACGGTTGTCAATACTGCACCCATTCGCATCGGAAAAGCTTCTGACCACTTTGAGTATATTAACTGCTAATAAACACAATGTGTAGGCTTCTTGGTGTTAAATGTTTGAACATAGTAATTAGGCTCCCTCGCGTTCTATGTTTATTTCTTCCTGGCCAAGGTTTGCTTTTCTACCCATGATTGTGACAGCTAAGCGTCAGTTAGAACCACTAATGTATTGCTGTTTATGATTATGATGATGAAAATTAAAGTGAAGCCAGGACCATGGCTTGTCACTGCTAGGCCACGATCACAGCACAGAAACAACGGACATTATCGTCGTCTTTACACAACCTGTACCCGTTCGGACACTGTTGTCGAGTAGACCGTCTATAGGCGGAACTATGAGTCATTGACTTTATGCTAGTAATACCTGCACAGTTAGAGTACAACTGTCTAGTCATGCGTTACCGTAAAACTGCTGGGATCACAACACAAGTGTCCGTTAATCATGTCCAGTAAAAAAAAACTGACCACTAGAATTGATTCGGTGCTAACTCTGACACTCGTTTTGTGACCGCAAAAGACGCTTGGTTTGACAGGTCGTTTGTTGTTAGACATCCATCAGGAGGTATGTGAAAATAAACAACCACAAACGCAAAAACTGCTCTGCACATTATCTCTTTTGAGGTTACCTGACTCTGTCACTTGCTGACAAATTATTTCCGAGCGACGAAGTGTTGGGTCTTGACTCGATGATCCTCTTCTCGTTCGCTTTGCCGGCATACTGTGCCACTTCGTTAATTCCCCGACATGTACACGTTTCGTCTCGCCTTTTCGATCGACTGTTTATACCGGGCTCTGTCTGGAAAGTACCATGTACATACCTTTCCGTTTAGTAGAAGCTTCTTTCAACCCCTGCAGCTGACATCTGTGTTCTGAGGATCTCTATATTTCACCTATTCTCTTGGACTGAATATTCCGGCCTTGCCAAGTCTCTTAAACACTAAATGTTCTCTTGCGTGTGTTTACGAAGCCTATAAGTTTCACTCAGTTTTTCTTGTTTCAGCTATTGATTGTCTCCCTCCGCAGATGACTTTCAGCCTAGAATGCTAGTCGCTTCGATCCAGCGTGTAAAATGTTTTGTCATGACCAAGACCTATTGTTTACTGCGAACGTTCAATGTAAGTGAGCCCATAAGATCCAACTACCAGAGCTCACCAACTCCAAAAACGAGGACGAGCCGCAAGGGCTACTGAGGCCCTTAGCTACCGTTTCTCAGTACCTCACCCATTTGGTCGGCAAGTACGTGACTTATCATATCGTCTTTCATCTTCATGTAGTACTCAATTACTTCAAGTAAGTCGTTCACTGGGCTGCATCTGCTGTGTGTGGCGACAATTCTTCAAGTTTCCACTTCATCTAAATAGACACCACAAGGAAGTTGCCATCGTCGCGTTGACACATTACTACCCCTTCATCGTTGTGGCTACCTACTTTCCATTGGGAGACGATTATTTTCACCTCTTTCTCATTAGTATTTGTTGGGATCTTCATCCCTCTTATCAGAGCGTCGGCCACCTTTCGGAAGACTACCTTGACATTGTGATAGTGGTAGCGCTCGCGAGTCCTGTTTCGTTAACTAGTTGCCAACTTTTAAAGTCACTCTGGGAAGTTCTTCGTCTGCCTGCAGTCGAGGAAGAAAGTCGAAGACACAGGTGCTCGATCTATACAAGTGACCGATCGTAAAATCACATTCCTGTAGATGCACTGCTTATCAGACTAGTCTGCCTCTCGGGTCCTTAGCAGTCCTGATTCATTCTGGAGGTATGTGGTCCATCTCTACGTGAAACTGTTGGCCCACCTGATACGACCTTCATTTGTCCAGTGTCCAAACGATTGCCTGATATCACTTCTCAACGACTGAATACATCTGCTTTGCTGACGTTAGAAGTCTGTCAGTATATTTACTTACAGCGTCTTTCGGCGTGAGTGCTGTCCCAAGTCTTGTCATCCGCCGCTACGATGATCGGTCCCATTATATTGGGAAGTTTCACTGTCGGTTATTGAACGTTCATTTTTTATTGCACTGATGTAAGTGTTCTCTGGGCATAGTCGATCCATTCAGATCTGTTGTTCTTTCGAAAGAGTTCGTACGTAATGAAATGAAATTGTCATCATGGTCTGGCTGTACTACACCCACTCGATCCAGAAACGGTTTCATTGCGCGCTTAGAATTCGAAGCCGCGGCCTCTCTAATTGATCCCATTTTCTCCGGTATTGGCTTAATTTCACGTTAATCAACTTTGTGTCCTAGTAACACCACCGATGGCCATCCGAACTGTGGTCTGTCAGCACTGAGTCTAAGTCCAGAATCCTGAATTCGTTCTAGCGCAATATCCATGTGCTCGGCGTATTGCGAATCCATGTTTCTGTATACCACAATATCGTTTCCATATATTATCCAGTCGCTTTACTGATTGAATTGTCAAGCTTTGAAAGGTGCTTCCAAAAGACCTAACGGTGTGTACTTGAAATGGTACTATTGTTCGCATGTCACGAATGCGATGTTTTCATAATCCGCAGGTTTAATTGCCACCTGCTAGTATCCGAAATGTAAAATCAATCCCGTGATGAACATTGCCCGTTGCAACCTATCGTCATCATCGTCATAGACAATAAAACATCAGTGATTCACACTGATGCCTAACTACTACTATGAGAGAAAAAACGAACCACGCACAAGGGAAAAAAAGAAAGAAGAAGGGACTCAACTCCTAACAAAAGCTAATTTTATATCCAGACATTCAACATTAAGGCGCATGCACCTTGCAAACAAACAACTGGGCTGTAAGTAAAAGTAAAGCGTTGTCAGAAGGACAGCTTTCACTGCCACACGCCATCAAATGCACTCACTTCATAGACAACTCGGACAAACAACGACAACATTCACGCCATCTCACCTAACGTCTCCACCCACCGACTCTATGACTCGCGAACGCCCCAGCCTGGGAGACGAACCCGACCTGCTGTGACCAACCCCTTCGTGAAAGATTTCATTTGTCTACGCCAGATCATCATCTGTCCACCTCGCATCTTGAACCAGTCGGCCGCAGCGTCCGCAAAGGGTGCTCTGTGTGGCAAACGACTAGCTGGCATCTTGAGTACATGACCTAACCATTCAAGTCCGTGCAGATATAAAGACAACGTATCGAAGGTACTAGTGACGGACGGTTTTTGCACAGCTGTGTTCAGCATCTTCTCATTCACTCCTCTAAAACTGAACTTCTTCATCAGGAAAACAGGCGAGTTTTACGGACTGTTGGCTTATTCAGTAACACCCTCATTCAACATGTTCTGTATCTGCCGTTTCAATTTCTCTTCAAGATAAACCGGTGTTCTGTGAGGACAGCGCGACTGGAACGCCTCGGTTGCTGATACTACTTGTGAAATTCATTCGCTGAAGCCGTACAGATCGTCGTCATTCGTGAATAACTTAGTGTATTTTTCAACTGTGGAATGTAACATGGGGCTGTGTAAATGAGGGTCTTGGATATGCGTATTTGGCTGATGCTATTCTGCCGCCGTCCCGTAAGCATCAGAAAACCACACCCTGTGGACAGCTTCTTGAGCTTCGGGTTAATCACATCTGTTCGGGTAAAGAAATCGGCTTTATGGATCGTCTGCCAAGTTTCTGGACGGATAACCGGCGATTCACAATATAGCTGCTACTACTCATTCCGCATTCTTTCACACCAGAAAATACTGTGCTGTAACCCTCAGCCGCTTTGATCATTATCAGTGTTTGTTTTGCGTTTTACTTCTCTCTACAAGCAATCAAAGAAACTGCTGACCCAGTAATGATCAAGCACTGGTCTTTTTCTCTCTCATCCTCAACATTTGTATATACGGCCCCCTCTCAATAACTCCAATTAACAGGCGACCAGTCCAACAAAAATAACAATCATGAAACACCTTCTTTTTCACCATTATAAACCACGGGGTTGGATAGTCCTTTGTATACCCTTTTTCACCACCGCTGAAGCAGCTTGCTTGTCTATCGTTCCTTCATGATGCTGTTCTCAGTGCATCTACATCGGACGAGAGCTGCTCCGTCGCCTACTACATTTCTTCTGGTTTTACTGTCCGTATTGTCGGCCGCATCTACCGAGGTCATGAACATAACTCCCAACTCCCGCATCATTTTCGCAAGCTCATCCGAGTGATGCGGACAATGTGGACTTGGTCATGTTGAAAAATCGCTGCCTCCCGGAACGAAAGCAAAAACCAACCTTTGTGACACAAAGTCAATCTCGGTTTGTTGAGTTTCTATTGGTTATTTTATAGACAAGACGCAGCAGTAAAATGAAGAAATACAATCGGTGCTGACGGTTCGGCTTTCCCATTGGTCAGCCCCACTCTGCTTGTAGCTCGTTTGTTTTAACGCGTGACGCACTTAAACAACTTGTTTTAATCCGACGCTCGTTATAACAAAATCCGACGCCGGAACAGCGTGCCGTCCTGATTGGTTCCCACGCTGACATACCAGTCTGCTCGCGTTGTCGACAGCGATTGGCCGTAGCCTTCTGCGAATCTCTGGTTGACTTCGTATCGATACGTTTGTCCAATCGAAACGCTTTACAGGTCGTAAACAGTTGTCAGATAACTTCCAATAAACGGGCGCATCAACAGTTATCGTTAGGCTTCTTGATTCGTTTCGGTTAATGCCCTGCTCAGTAATCCCTGCTGAATGACGACGAACACGGATGGATTCGCTGCTTGTTCAAACCGGGCTGCTAAATTGTCTCCTAGCGGTCGGCTGGTTTGTCGAATGCAGTAACCAGTGCCTCGTTCGCTGCGGCCCATTTCAGTTTCCCAGGATCACTGCGTGATGCATCCTGTACTGTCTTCGCCCAGTCTTTTACCAGCGTCTTCGAGGCGGCCACATTCTCACAATCGGTCTGTACTCCGACCACCTCGACCATGTCACCAAAGTCTTCCAGTTATCCTCACTACTCACGGAATCCCTAAGACAAAGCATATTTTTAATATTTCACCTGCCGAATCACATGATCGGCCTTTCACGGGGTACGATATAATTGACTGCAATCAAACGTCCTTGTCTTCAACCTGTCACCATTTCGACAACTAACAGACTACGGAATGAGCTTGAATAGAGTCTACAAACGTCATCATCCAATAATATTCTGAAATGACTCGGTCTTCACCTGGCTTCACGACTGTCTACTCTTTTATGAGATGAGTCGTCTCACCTATGTGCCTAAAGCTCGATATTTACTGTCGCTGAATTCTAAAATTTTATCCCAGTCTTGTGGTAGCCCATCGATAGTATTCATTAGAAGTTTAGACCAGCATGACTTTTTTTTGCACCAAAAACTGACAAAAGAGGCTTATGATATGTCTGTAACGCAGAAGAACATTTGTGAAACATTTTGTAATACTTAACTTTTATTTATAAACTTGTAATCTTTTCATGTCTGTCAAGAGCTCTTTTCGGTTGATTTGAGTATGCATGAATCATACGAAACTACTTCTTGTGAGTCACTAGAGAGCTTGTGCGAGATAACTACTCTAATGCCGCAGGTTGACCCGTTCGCCGTAATGATGACTTCTAATTGTGGGTCATAATGGCTTAAGTACAGATCAGAAGTAAAAATTTGGGTGATTTGCACGAATGAAGATTGCCAAGTCTTTCATCACAACCATGACTAATCCTTCGCGAGTAGATGATTAAGTAGTGTTGTGATACAAGAACGCGGATGGCACAAGAGTTATTTATTTGACAATGCAATACACGGGTTAAGCATGTAAACCAAACTTGTCAAAAAACCACACATTTACACGCAGTATTTGGCCTCAGATCGTCTCGGCTGCCACAGATGTCAATGCTCAGTTCCATTAAGTAGCAGGGACCGTTATGGGCGATACTGCACTTTGATGATCCTTCCTGCTGTCTTCTCGTGGCTTGTACGTTGTCAAAAAATATGCCATGCACCTGCTACTGAATAGCCGCGGTATCAGTAGTATGTTACGATCGCTGAACTCCACTGCACTCCTCCCCCCGCAAGGATTGTTCCAGTTGCAGCAAAAGCCGTTCAGGCTTTCTTCGCTCTCTTGGCGATCTGCGTACCGGCTCCGGGGACGTCGGTGCTCCTGGCGTACACTCGCTTCTACTCGGGGTGTCGTACCATTTGCGAAGTTGGCTTCCGTGC